>BMAC01000478.1:114715-148863 GCA_014905375.1 Phtheirospermum japonicum
TATATTTTATAATAAATATTAATAATTAATATTACGTATATAATAATATTAATATTATGTATATATATAATTCCTAAGATTACGTATATATATTTCCTAAAATTATGAAAATTCTAATATTTTATAATAAATAAAATTATGAAAACTCACGTATATAATAATATCTAAAATTATAGAATTTTACTTTGCAATAATTCCTAAAATTATGGAAGTACTAATATTTTATAATAAATACTAATAATTAATTTTACGTATATAAATACCTAAAATCATGGAGTTCTAATATTTTATAATAAATATTACGTATATAATAATACCTTTTACAATAACGTTTTAATTAATATAACATCTTAAGTAATTTAACTTTTAGTTTAAATAGTTAATTTATATCTTTTCTACTAATTATATATTACTTAATTGTATTATATTAGGAGAATAAAAGAAAAACACAGAATTAGAAAAATTATAATATAAAAATTATTAAATTAGTCAAAATATAATAAAAGGAAAATAAGTTTACGTATATAATAATATCTAAAATTATAGAACTTTACTTATGCAATAATTCCTAAAATTATGGAAGTTCTAATATTTTATAATAAATACTAATAATTAATGTTACGTATATAAATACCTAAAATCATGGAGTTCTAATATTTTATAATAAATATTAATAATTAATAATACGTATATAATAATACCTTTCACAATAACATTTTAATGAATATAACATCTTAAGTAATTTAACGTTTAGTTTAAATAGTTAATTTATATCTTTTCTACTAATTATATACTACTTAATTGTATTATATTAGGAGAATAAAAGAAAACACAGAATTAAAAAAATTATAATATAAAAATTATTAAATTAGTCAAAATATAATAAAAAGAAAAGATTAAATTAGGTAAGATAAAATAAAATAAAAATATTAAATTAGGTAGATATTAGGCTCGAATGACACCTAAGCTACCGAAGCACCATAATTTTTTATTTGCCAAACGAAGCATGCGAAGCAGACACACAGGTTAGGAGGATTTTGCATTAATATATAGGGTAGATATATGTGTATATATATATATATATATATATATATATATAGAGAGAGAGAGAGAGAGAGAGAGAGAATATGTTATGTGAGAATCAAATCTACTAATTAGGATAGAGTGAGAATTAAAAAAAATTAAATTAAATTAAATACTATATTAGGCTCGCGTGACAAAAAACAATCAAAATATCACAATTTTTTACTTGATATACAAAGAGTGAGAAATAAATATAATAACGGGATACTATGTATGGGAAAATTCTACAGCGCCCCCAATATACCATACCAATGTATTTTAAGTCATTAAACATAAATAATAAGACATATAAACTAACTGGTCAAAAAAACTCATCAGTGATGTTTTTAATAAAAAATAATAATTATTAAATCATCACGAATCTTTCATTAATCATAAAATAAATCTTAAAATGTACCAAAAATAGTATTTTAAACATTCTTAAATCTCACAATGGAATTTCATAATTATACAAATATAATCCACAAATTAATAAGGTAAAACCTGAAATAATACCGAAACAAACAAACACACACACAACAAGAAAAACAATAAAATGTGATGAACATTTAGGGAAGAAATTAATTCTGCTCGGTGTGGAGGGGCAACTTATATTCAAATTATCTAACCACTTATTTGGGACAACCTAATAAATTTGATTATTTATTTATCTTTTAAAATTAATTTCGTTTCCTATGTCTGCTTAATTAAAGCTTGTGAAAAATGAAGGTAATATCTATTTCCCTCCATTTCGTACTGAAGCCAATAATAATCAAAGGCTAAAAATGTACTTTTCTATTGACTAAGGAGAAATAAATGCTATTGATCTGGATTAAATGGATCCTTATAGCACTTCTCTTCAGAAAATTGTATCGGAATTGAAAGTAATTTTAAACCTTCGGGCAGGCGTGCAGAGGAATGTCGACTCTGTGTTAAACAGGCCATTGCATTGCAACCACAACATTTTCGCTTTTGTATAATTAATGATAACGTCACGTGTGATGTTGGATTTAGATTTTTAATACACTTTTCAAATGAACTTGTGGTATTTATTAGCCTTGGATGTAACAAAGACTTTGATGATGATGGTGACGACCCTGATGTCGTGATCCAAATATTTTGGACAAAGTCACCGGCCACATTTAGGCTCAGATGTTTGTTTTTCGCTCTCTATCCCACGAAACATAAGAGCATAAAATTACTTGATAAATTATTATTTATTATATTCCCATCATCATTAATTATCGTATAATAAATTAGTCTATACGGTCAATCCCCCAGAGTACTTAGGTTTAGAGGTCGACTAGGTGAAAAGAAGGAAATATGACAAAGTCACGTTCAAATGGAATTGGAATCGACCCCTATTTTTTAATTTTGTTGACATCTTACTTTAGTGTCAACTCCTTATACCTTCAATTTCCATGTGTCTTTTTCTTATTAATAAAAAATTTGATGTGTCATTTTGTAAAAAATCCATATTATTTCCTTTCTTTTATAGTTTTTTGTCTAGTGTATATAATAAAGCTTTATTTCTTATTTTTTTAGGCCTCATTAATACAAATCCCGTCATCCATCCCTGTTCTATCGCCTTCCATGGAAACCTAAACCTAACCTCATAAACTTTCCACGACTGGCGACTCAACGGAGGGGGATTCTCAACGGCAAAAATCAATAAACTTTCCCTGAATCTCCATATTTCCCACGACTGGATATTCACCGGCGAAGCCATCCGTTGAATCCAATCTGAATCTCCATGTTTTCACAGTTTTCTTTATTATTTTACGAAATAAATCTCTTTTTCTAAATTTAAATCTGTTGAATTGTGGCCCGGTTTTGTTGATTTCAAGTGGCCCATATTTCTAAAACTTAGATCTGTTGAATTGTGATTTAGAATCTTCTGAATTGTGGCCCAAATTGATTGATTTGTAATTGATTTATAAAATATTTTTTCATTTTAACCTTCTTGCAGATATGTGCAAATTTGGCATAAATTTGTGAGAATTTATGTAGATCGCAAATGGCCAGATCCGACATCATCGCCGCTCAAATCCGACTAGGCAGCCTTCATGACCAGCAGCACTCTCTGACATGACCCATTGCCAGCATACGAGTATATGTTCAGATCTATTTTGTTCTATTTCTTGTGTATTGACTTTAATTTATTCTTTTCTATTTTGCGTTTACAGGTTTAATTATGCATAAAGTAAATTAAAAGAAAAAAAAAAGATTTCCCAACTTTCAAGATTCAGAAATCTCCGCCGCGCGATCCTAAAGATCCAATCCTTTTTCTCCAACAAATGCAAACCACTTTTATAAGACGCAAAATCTTTGGAAGAACCTCTTTTTATTTTTATTTTTTTGCGTTAATTTCAAAGACCCATATCGAGAAATTTAGTCATTTGAAGAAATATCGGATACCCATTTCTGAAAATCTGATCTTTGATGAAAATCTGAGATGGAAGTTATGAAAAAATTCAAATCTTTCGATTTAATGGGCCATTTTTATCCTTCTCCTTTCACTTACTTTCTTCGGCTTAGTAAATTTCAGGCAAAGCTGAATTAAGAGAACCTGAAAAAGGAAAATGGAGGAGAAAGATTGAGAGATCGGTTCGAAAAGAACCAAAAAAGGATCACACGCATACACATTTCTTTCGAAAATACATTCTTTGGTAAGGTTTTGGACTTTTGGTAAGATTCTCAAATTTTTCCTTCATCTTCTCTGCTTCTTCTCAAATTTCGGTCTGTTGGTATTTTGGTAAGATTTTCAAAATAAATTTGTCCGAGTAAATGGCTCTAGAAAATTTATTTTATGTAGACGAAATCTTACATAATTMTAAGAAAAATTGTAAACATTTGCTGTAGTTGTATTGGTGATTTGTACATTTGGGGATCTATAAATCGTACACAGAAAGGGTATAAGTTTTCTGCAAATCTTTCTATTTTTTGGCATTTATAATTTTTTTTTTTGATTTTCAATGGTAAAACTAAGATTTCGGTTTTATTTTTTTCTTAAGATTTTAGCAATGAATGTGATTGTTTTTTTTTTTTTTTTGTGGCAGTCCTTTTAAAGATTATTGTGCACCTTAGCTTCATGCAATTGGTGGTCATTGAAACTCTGAAATTATGCTATTAAAATCTGGGGAGCAATTTTTGCATTTTGAGAACAGATTTTAACTATGTTCGAAGATTCATGATGATAACACTGATGACATTTTTTCTTTTATTTTTTGGGTTGGACATTTTGGGATTATTGTAGTTTCCTGAGTACATTTTTTGGATAACTTATTCTAATTTCTCATGACTTTTTTGTCGTTCTTGAATGTTTTTTTGCTCTTTTTACCATTTTTGAAGCAGCAAATGGTTCAAAGCTTTCAGCAGCTGTTGCTTTACATTTGCTGCTTGATTAACTATGAAGAAACCATTGGTTCCAACAGAAAGTTGCTGCTTGAAGCATCAATCGTTCGGTATTTCTTGCAACCCCCACTTTTGTTGCATAGTCAATTGAATCCGTCCTATATTTATTGTTATCGAATTTTGATTTCCTGAATTCCGTTAAATGAATATCATGCTTTTATATGCGTTTATAGATTTGTGTTTATGTTTGAGTGGAGTAATACTCATATTTATAGCTCTTTCAGAAGCTCCTAAATAGAATTTTAATTTTACTTTTATATGACTATTATCTTTATTTATTAAAATTTTCTGAATAATTATTATGTTGAGATATTTTCTGGATCATGAACTGTAATGTTGGATAATTATTAAGGTTTTATAATTTTATAAAATTATTTTAAACTCTGTTTAATGTAAACTGCAAAATTATCCTGAACTTTGTTTGTTGGATAATTATTAAGGTTTAGTTATCTCCTTCTATCAGAGGTAGACATGCGAATTTGGTAATTTACGATTTATTTATTTTTTTGGGCATTTTTTATGGTGATTCAATCCGTGGATGAATAGTTCTCCACGAAATTCTGCTCAAACATGTGTTTCACCAAATCATACTTTCAGTTTTATTTTTATTTTCAATTTGCATGACTAAATGAGCTTCCAAATTGATTATCGTTGGTGTAACAGATTGATTTGGTATATATAAAATAATTCAAACTAATCGCAGTATAATTGTTTTATTTTGTATATTTTGATTAGTTGAGAAATTGAATTCATATCTTTTTCCTTTAATTTTTCGTCGGTGGCGGCACAGTGGATTGGAACTCCGGCGAGCAAAATGCTTCAATTGTCCGGCAACCATGTGCAGGCGCGGTGATGGCGTCTTCGAGGCGGGTGCAGGTGCAGCGGCGCATGGGTGGATTCTATAAACCATTTCATGGTATTATTTTTTATTACTTTGTAAATTGTATTTCCTAAGTTTTCTTATTTTTTTTTCCCGTAATTTGTGCTATCAATTTTTTTTTCTTTACTGTGATGCCATCAGATCTGCAAATATATGTATCATTGATTTTTTTTTTGTTGGTAAAATCATTATTATTTTTTTGTTGTGATTCTTATTATCCAGGTACCAACTAAAATACGATCTGATTTATATTTTGATTTAAGTCTAATTCATCCATTCTATAATTTTTATTTTTTTTATTAAAATTATATCCAACCAATATGTAGGGTTTCGATCTCCTTCATGTTTTGTAATTTTCATTTTGTTTTGAAACAAAAGGCTTCGATCTGTAATATGGAACAAAATTCTAAATGTATTTCATAAGTTTCACTTGTTTATAAACAAATAAGATCTAAATAGTTTACCATGTTATGTTTAATAGTCAAATGTAATTAGCCTGATTTCCTTACATGTTTCAATGAAAATTTATATATAATCCAGAACTAGGTTATTCCAATTAATTTAGAGTGTTAGATTCCCTTTTGTTTCTTTGGTTACTTTATTTAAATTTAAAGTAGCAATTAAATTACTGACGCTATGTTTTTTTTTTTTCTGGATTGAAGCTCTGTCTTTTTTTTTTTTGGCTCGATTAAAACGGCAGTGGCTGACAGCAATTCGTCGACGTGTTCGATTGGGCGACGCGACTATCCCGATTTATCGACAATCGAGAAAACTGCGGCAGTCGGAGATGGGAAAATGGCTGCGGTTGGAGGAGGTCTAGAGAAGACGACACTGTAATTGTAGTCAGTCGTGCTTATGGGTCCGTTCCGTCACCAATATTCAGGGGTATTTAAAAAATGTTTATACTATAACTGTAGTCGGTCGTGCTTATGCGCCGAGTCTGAGTCAGACGAGGAATAAATTTGTTTACATGTTTTTACTTATTTTATATTATTGAACTTTTTGGTGGTTAGCAAGTTCGATTGCAGACTTGCAGTAATATGTGTGAGCGTGTTATTGTGATAATAATGGGCCATTGATATGGATTGTGTGTTTACTTTGAATGTGTTTTATTGTTTGTTCGAGGAAAAAAAACACTACCTATTTCTTGATCTTTTTTCAGGTATCCTGCTGACCTTTTCAAAAGAGCAAAAGTCCACTCGGTTCTGGATTGGCACCACTTAAATTCTCGGTGCTGGTATTTATGTTGATCTCTAGCAATATTTATTTATCGATATTATAACCATACTTTGTGTACCGTCACTTTTTCCAAGCACATTAATGCTGTTGAGGTTGAAAATGATATCAAAGTTATATCATGCCGAATATTCTATTATGCCATCAGAAGGAAGAAACTATTTTTAATTAGAAAAAGCAATAAAAACTGGCATGCATGTATATAATTTCATCTTCAATTCAAGGCTGTAAGAGGTATTTTTTAATTTCTTTTATTTGGTTATAAACTTAATGTTAATAATTATTTTTGATATATTTTACGTTTTTATGTCTTTCTTTAATATGCCCGCGTAAAACGCAGGTATTCAAACTAGTTAAATTTAAAATCATAATCATAGTCGACATTGGTGGATATACATGGGGATAAGGGTGTCACGCCCCATTTTCAAAAAGTGTAAAATTTGATTTTTCATAAATAAACTTCCAAAATCAAGGGCGTGAGTTTTCAATAAATCACAATCATAATAAATTTGAGCGGAAGCGTGAATAAAACTTAACATTTATTTAAAAATAGGAGATTCACTTAATGAATCAAAATAGTAGTACTCGACTATTCAAGGAGTTTTAAATAGAAACACAAGTCTCAAATGTTATTTCAAACTTGACAAAAACTAAAGATACCAGTCCATAGAAAGGAAAATAAAATAGCATTGAAAATAACATCTTCGCATCCACCGCCTCGTACCACGTCCAACTCCTCAACCTGAAAAGTTTGATAAAATGGGTGTGAGCTTTCAACTCGCTCAGTGGGGATTTGTTTGTCAATATTAAACACAAATCATACAAACCATAAATGAATAGCTACAACACACTGTCAGTCGTTCATAGATGTTGGCCAACCATAGATTTAGCTCGAAAGCTACTGTTGTTTTAGCCCGAAAGCTACTGTTGTTTTAGCCCGAAAGCTACTGTTGTTTTAGCTCGAAAGCTACTATGGAATGTTGCATTGAGACATAGATAATTCATACAATCGCATTTAACATAGACAAACATGGAACACGTTCGGCAATGTTAAGAAGAAATCATATAAATCATAAATGAATGGCTACAACACACTATCATTGTTTTAGCTCGAAAGCTACTATGGAATGTTGCATTGAGACATAGATAATTCATATAATTGCATTTAACATAGACAAACATAGTTTTGAAAAGAGTTTAGAATCACCCACCTTTAAATGCGTTTCGTGGAAAATTGAATGTAGATGCTCGTGCTTGAAAATCCTAGTTTTGAGAACCCTCGTTTCCTACATTGAATATAATAGCTTAACTTAAAACTTGGGTTTAAAAATTAATTTGGAGTATTTGAAAATATAATGAATTCGTAACCTTGATTCGAACGCCCGGCCATGGAATTTTAAATAAAATGGTAGATATGGATACTTTTGGTAATGTTCTTGAAATTGGAGGGGTGGAAAATAAAATAATTTAAAAGTTCTTTGGGCTAGAATGGAGTTCATTGTAAACTTGGGGGCTGAATCTTCGGTTTGGATAAAATTGGTGACTCAATCGAACAAGGATAAAAGTCTTGGGGATCAATTGAACATGGAATAAAGTTACTGGGGTCAAATTGAAATTCTATGGAAGGTTTGGATTAATAAATGGGCTCAGCCCCAATCCTTCATTAACCCGTCTGCCTCCTTTCTTTCTTTTCCTTCCTCCTTCTTTTCTCCTTCTCCAAAAACCCGAATCGGCCAGCACCTCTCCGGCGAAACGGCGGCGCTAAAGCGCAGCCCCGGGTGATGACGACGTTTGGAGGCTAATGGCAAGGATAGGCTTAGCGGCGGCATCCTCCGGCAGCCGGGTGATGGACGGGGCGAAACCCACCCCTCCTTTGACTTCGACTGGACAACCCCTTTCCGGCAAAGTCACGCGGCGATGGCGGCGGAAATTAGAGCGGCGGTGGAAGGAAATGGCGGCAGCTTCGCCTTCAATCGATGGCGGCGGCGGCTGAGGCGATGACCTCTGGCTCTGCGGTGGCTCAGCATCTCTGTCGATGGGCGACGACCCGTGATGGCAAGGGCTCCATCGGCTGGGCTCGGTGGCGTGGCGGCGTGGTGGCGATTCTGGCGACGTGAATTTCCGGCGTTGATAATGAAATTGCGGGCTGTCTGGGGTTTAGACGGTTTGGGTCGACGTGGGTTTCAGTCGGACGTGGGTTTGGGTTGAACCCCTCCTTTGGGTTCGAGAAAAGCTTCGGCCCTTGGGTTCACGAAAGCTCGTTGTGGCAGAGTCGGGGTTCCGGGTGGTGGTTGTTCGGGCCTGGAGACCTTCGGGAAAAACATGGTGGTGATGGAAATTCGGATGGGGTTTTGGGTTGGGTTGGAGTTGATGGTTTTGTGATGTTGTGGTCGGCAGTGGTGGTTTGAAAATGGCTGGGAAAAACAATTGTTTGAAAGATGAATTTGTTTCTTTGAAATCTCAAAAAAATGAGTTACCTCAWMCGGCCGTAGGGTAGAAATGTTGTGAATGTTGATGTTGGTTTGGGATTTCTTTATATACCAAGAATAGTTTTAAATTTGGAAAGTTAGGGTAGAGGTTTAGTGGACTTGGTTTGTCATTGGGCTGGTTTTTAAAGTCCGAAAAGAGTCGACCCAATAACGACTTAAGTTTTAAATCAAATAATTCCGTGAACGACCCAATAGTATTTTAAATTATTAAAAATAACTATAATATAAATAAATTATAATAATTTTAGAAATTGAAATTATTTTAAAAACTAAAACCTATTAATTTGATTATAATAATATAATTCAAAATAATTCAATTGGATTTGAATATTAGGCTTAGTGTATTTGTAACAATAGAATATAATTTAAAAAAATTGGGCTTAATATTATAAGACAATAAAAACGTGGTCGTTACAAAGGGGTACAATTGTTTCCTAAGATAAATTTTAAATACATATTAGGAACTAAAAATATACTCCCTCCATCTTACAAATATAGTCCAGTTGCCATATTTAACATATCATTAATTTTTCATATCCACACATACCCTTAGTTAATATTCTTGAAATACTGATTTTCTACATTGTAAATTGAAAATTGATAATTACAATCCAAAATCTTACTATTCCAATAACAAATATACTAATTCCAATACTGATTTCTATGAGAATTAAGTAACATTTATAAATTCAAGAAGGGTATAATTAGAAAATACTAACTAAATTAATGACTTAACTATATAAACTACTCATTTATTAATCTGTGTGAAATTAACCGTAGTACTATTATATTGATAGTTATTCAGCGGTTTTGGTGTCTAATTTATAGCTTACATTTCTCGGTTCAAACCCTAATTAGACTTTCTTTCCTTTTTTTATTCCCCATTTTACACATTTTCCCTGATTTATACGTTACCTACCCCGGTTCAAACCCCAATTAAAACTCTTTTTTTTTTTTCCTTTCAATTTTATACATTTTCGTTTGAATTTCTTAAAAAATTAAAAATAGAGATCATGGAACTCGGACCAGATCAATCAATTAATTTAAAAACATGACACCATCTTTTCTACCAAGAAGAGTCTATTAGTTATTGCATCTTTTATTATAAATAGAAAGTTATTGCAGGTATTTTGTATTCTAGATATATTTTCTTAAGTATTTACATAATTCATTTTCATACAACTGAATAATTACCGAGATTAATAAATCTTCAAAAAAAAGTGTACCACTATTTATTATTTGTATATTTTTGTTGTATGAATTTAAATATTAAATTATTTATACATATATATATAGAATAAAATATTTATTGTACCTCAAGATTCAAAATCTTGGATCCGCCACTATTGAAGCAAACTAAGATTCTGAATTTTACCATCACTTATTCATCAATAGAACATAACTCATAATTTATAGAGTTAAAAAAAAAAAAAACAATATCAAAAATTGCTTCGATTGTGAGTGGTTGATCCAACTCCCACAGGCACAAGGGCTCATCCTAAATATAAGCTTGTTAATGTCTATTATAAACGTAGATCCAATCATTGTGATCCTTTTGTACTTGATGCCCAAGTTGTTCAAGTTTACTACTGCCTGTATCCAAGTTAGAAACGAGACAAGCTGGATTGTAAGATGATAAAATTACTTGCTAAACTATTATTTGTTGTATTTAATTAATTGTAATAAATATATATTACGTGAATGATTTTCATACCTCTAAACCCTAATCTTATACCTATAAAAAGAACTCTAGTCCTCATAATAAAAAAACACTCTTCGATCACTCTCTTCTCTCATTTATCTCACTCTCTTTTCTCTAATTTCACAACACAGCATTCTCTGCGCAGAAAATTTGCAGAAATGTTTCATGAAGTTTTAATCGTTGGATCACTTTAAATTTTTTTATAGTGCATACAAAACTTATCCAATTAAGATCTAAACGGTAGATATATTATTTTGACCTCTAGGGAGTTCAATAATAGATTATGAACAAAACATTTTTTTGTTCATAGAATCGCCAGTACAGATTTGTTTAGAAAATGATTTCACACAATTTAACCGTTGGATCAAGTTGATATTATATATATTATTTAAGACATATACAAGTTAATTCTGGACGGTGGAGATCGATTTTATGTATCTCTATAGTTATCAAATGGTCACGGTCTTAAAAAAAAACATTATGATAAATCGATTTCTTCTACCATTGATATATTGTTATAGTTTATGGAGAAATATAACCATATCTCAATATATTCTATTTGAATATTATGTATTCTTGAAGAATATTATAAGCTCTACAATTTCTCTTTAAGAAGAAATTTCTTTAATTTAATTATTGTTTTACTATTTTGTTTTCCAGTCATGTGTTTTAATTATATCAATTCAAGATGTCTCTCCTGAAGTAAAACAACTAAGTATAAATATTCCGAAAGAATATCCGTACTTATTCTTATTTCATGTGATAATTTAATATTCTTGGAGAATATTATATATTTTTAAAATAACCATTCATACTTGTATTTAAATTATATCACAATTCAATATTTCTGAAGAATATGAACTTTTTTAAAATTGAAATTAAATCTTTGTGCTCTAGAAGTATGGCATGTTATAGTGTACGATACTTATTTCCTGGAGAAACTTTAATATTTATGTCCTGTTGACGATACAATATTTTTCTTCTTGAGATTAGTTACCTTTATTTTCTTTCGGGCTATTGATGAACGAGAGCTTGTCCATAAGTTCATCAAGAAGTTTTGAGAATCTGGACACCGACACATATTTTTCACGATAAGACTATCCAATTAAGGTACATATTTTCTCTTTTGATATAGATGTTAATCCAAATTTATGTGCTCCAACTGTGAATTTGTTCTTATTCTTAGAGTGTTTTTAATGAATTATATCTTTATTATAAAAAGAAAGAAAGAAAAAAAAGGCGGATACAACTAGATAATTCTCTTCAAACTTTATCATGTATTTACATGCATGACATTAGAAACTTTATCTTGTTGAATTGATAATCACGGGCAAGCATAAAGCATAATCTATCTATTTTATGCATTTCTATTTTGAGATTTGAATACTTTACCCTTTTTTTCTTGGAATACATTGCATAGTTGTTAATGTGCATTGTGTGGTAAGTAGAGTACTTCTCGTGATGTGATTTTGGTTAAGAGGAGATGCATCCCAAAATTATAGTTAATATGATTCTAATGTGAACTACTCACTAATATGAATTTAGAATATTCATTTGGTTCAATTTTTGTTATTGTAAATTAATTAAATGACACAATTTATATGCAAGGATGATAAATTTGCAATAACAAGCCGTGTTTTTTTTTTTTTTTATAAAACATGTATATTTGCGCACTGTATGCAATTTATTTTTAACTCATATTTATCGTATTATTTTTGTGAAATACGATTTCACAATTCTTAATAGTTTTGAAGATTATTAAAATAAAAACATGGGTTCTGAAATGTGATGGTATATTATAATTTCTCAGTTGAGTATGATATGTTCATGAAAAACATTATAAGATATATAACTCGTATTTTCCTAATGAAAAAAATATACAGTATTCCAGAAGAATATTAACAATGCTCTTGAAAAAAATATTATTATTATATATCTTATTTATTGTTAAAAGCATTATTTACATGTCATTGTTGTATTATTTACATTATGATTAAGTTGTTGTTCCTGAAGTAGTAAAACTAATAATAATATTTTTTATGAACAATATATGCCCCTGAAAATCATTTATATATTTATTTGCCATTTTTATATTCCTGAAAAATATTGATATATTACTCCTGAAGTAGTGCTATTTATGTCAAATATTCAATTGGATACTTCTTTCTATTGAAAATTGACACTTTGTCGTATGCAATATTAAAAAACAAGTATACTCACGAAGGAGTAACACATCAAATCAATCATTACTAGTTGATAATGCCCCGAAGAGCATATTTCTTATACAAAACTTATCATTAAAAAATATATAATAAGTATTATTTAAAGCTTTAAATTGATTGTATTATTGAAGTAGTACAAATCTCAGTAATATCACAAGTAAACCTTTTGTAATCATATTGATATGAATTAGAGTATTATTTTAATCAATGGGGAAGAGTGGTTAGAAAGTAAAGATAAAACTTAAAAAAAAAAAAATGAAAGGTCCAGGGTTAAACCCTTATCAACACCATTATAAAAGGCTAGTGATACCACTTCTTACATGCTTGTTGTGATACATTTGGAATGCAAATCAACCACGAGTTTGATTTTTACTTGAAATATCCAAAAGAATTTGAGACAATTTATTTTCGCATGAATTTGTACTATAAATTAGTACTAAATCATATATTCTTATATTGACCTGAAAGTTCAATAAAAGCTCTAAAGGAGTTAGAAATTACTTTTTTTTTTGAACGTGAAGTTCAGTATTATCATGATTTGGCATGACTGTTATGACCATCGCAATATATTAATTTGTGAAGATATGAAGATTCTTCTATATATTTTTCATGCTACATGTTATCGAAATAAAAAACTAAAAAAAGATTAACCATTAAATTACCACTAGTTTAATTGGAATTAGGTTCCAATAATATTCATATTTTTTATATTACCGGGTGAGATCTTTTGAGCCCATCCACTCTCCATGTTGGCTTCTAGATATTTAGATCCACTAGAAGATTGCATGTGTTATTATCATATAACCAGAAGTTTATGAGAATAATTCCTCTATTGGCTATGAGAGAAAAGTACCGTATGCATCTAATAAATACACTTATCATTTGCTAGTAAATTTATTTATAAAAGTCATTGATAATTTATATTTTGATGACTGTGGTTGGCAAAAGCAATTGATATGCCTTATGATATTTGTTATATCATTTGATGAGAACAATTTTTGTAATTATGTGAAATGAATATTTCACTAGTATGCCAAATATGAAAATATATGTGAAACCCCTATCTATGGCTTGCAGTCAGAAGCCTCCATCAAAAATTAAACAAATGTGATATTTATAATCGCCACACCACATGTCATCATGGATAGAGAATACTAAGAACATATCAGATAAAGATACATTTTCCCTCATAATTTGTTAGTCATTGTACAGTAAATAATATTCTCAGCATTAGGGGGATGATAGACATATGTTATGGTAACAAAAAAAAATGAAATGCATATGTCATGGTAACCAAAAACATGGAATGCATAAATATAATCCTCGCAAAGTTTAAAGAAAACCTGAAGTTTGTAGAGAAAATTTGTAAATTATAGATTAGTGACTATAACGTTATATGGTTTTCAAGTTTAAAGACTCAAACTTAAAAGTTATATGAAATCCTATAAGAGGATTAAGATGGCATGCCTATAGCATGATAACGATTGATTCAAATACTTATCCTTTATATGGAGCAATTATTTGTGATGGTCTTGTTACTAAACGTTATACTCCAGTAGAGTAAACATACATAACAAATTATAAACCCTTGAAGAAGTTCAGGTACCTGATGATAATTTTATAACAAAGAGATCTCGATAAGTTATGTCTATATAATTGGATCAAATAGAATCAATAAGAAGATTATTCAACTATATTCATACTCATGAGCTTAATAATAGAGAGGATGGTAATTCTAAATTAATTAAAAATTATTGGCACAATTATTTGGCCAAGATTGAATATAAAATCTTATAGATTGCTATATGTTTGACTAGAAGTTAATTATGAAATATTTTATCAATAATATATAAATAAATATTTATGCTACAAGAGCACTCTTTTACGTGGTGGATGATATTGAAACTTCAAGTTTCATAACCGATAATATAGAACAATATCATGAATGAAATGAATCCTAGAAGGATTTTGATATGCTTGAAGCATATTTATAACATTGCCAGTTAATATGATGAGATATATGCATTGCACTCTTTTCCCTTAACCGAGGAATTGTCCCATTGGGTTTTCCCAGTAAGGTTTTTAATGAGGCAACATTATGAGCATATTAAAAGAGCAATGTATTTTTTTTCCTTCACTCGGATTTTTCCCATCYGGTTTTTCCTTGGAAGGTTTTGATGAGGCATATTCTTTGCATAATAATAAACATCAACATATGGTATAAAACTCATGAAGAGTTAATAAATCATATTATATTTCAAAGTTTGAAGATAAATAGACGATGAACACGCGAAATGCTACCGATTAGCCAGGGGGAGCAGTTGTACTCTTTTTCCTTCGATCAGTTTTTGTCCCATAGGATTTTTCTGGCAAGGTTTTAATGAGACAGCACTTGAATACTATAAATGTGAAAATATATATTTCGTGTATCACACAACTCATATGTGGCCACATAAAAATAAGACAATATATATATATATATATATATATATCCCAACTTCTACACACAAGATCTCCAAAAGAGTGACGACATCGATATCCAACAAATTTGCTCAAATAATAATTTGGCGGACTTATTCACGAAGACAATACCAACATCATTTTTTAGAAAATTGGTGCACAATATTGACACGCATCAACTAAAAAAATCTACATTGAAAGTTTTCAGGGGGAGTAGCGTTATACTCTTTTTCCTTTGAGAGGTTTAGTCCCATTGGGTTTTTCTGGCAAGACTTTAATGAGGCAAATCTTTTAAGGTCATTCAAGGGGGAGTGTTGTAATTAATTAATTTTAATAATTATATATTATGTGAATGACCTTCCTATCCCTAAACCCTAATCTTGTACCTTTAAAAGGGACTCTAATCCTCATAATAAAGAACAATATTCGATCACTCTCTTCTCTATTCTCTCTAATTTCACAACATTATTTACTATATTCTCATCATCAGTAATTACCATATAATAAGTTAGTCTATATGGTCCCCCAAAGTACTTAGGTTTAGAGGTCTACTAAGTGAAAAGAAGGAAATATGACAAGGGCACGTCCAAATAGCACTGGAATTGAATTCATAATCATAATCATAGTACATGATGGTAGATATACATGGGGACAAGGGGAAAAATCTTATCCCCAAAATAAATTTGAAGTACATACTAGGCAATAAAAATATATTACGTTTGTCAGTTAGTTCAGCGGTTCTAGTGTCTGATTTATGGGTTACATACCTCGGTTGAAACCCCAATTAGACTTTTTTTTCTTTTTGCTATTTTACACATTTTCGCTGATTTATAGCTTACCTACCCCAGTTCAAACCCCAATTACACCTTTTATTTATTTATTTATTTTTGCTATTTTACACATTCTCGCTGATTTATAGCTTACCTACCCCGGTTCAAACCCTAATAACACCCCTTTTTTTTTTTTTTTTTTTGCCATTTTACACATTCTTGTTTGATTTCTTAAAATTTTTTTTTAGAGATTATGGAACTTGAACTCAAGTCAATCAATTAATTTAAAAATGTGACACCATCTTTTCTACCAAGAAGAATCTACTAGTTATTGCTTGTTTTTATCATTAATAGAAATTTGTTGCACGAATTTTGTATTCTAGATATATTTTCTTATGAATTGACATAATTCATTTTATACAATTGAATAATAACAGGGATTAAAAAATCTTTAAAAAACATGTACCACTATTTATTATTTGTATATTCTTATTGTATGAATTTAAATATTAAATTATTTATAAATATATAGAGAATAAAATATTTATTGTACACCAAAATTCAAAATCTTGGATCCGCCACTGTTCAAGCAAAGCAATGTTCTGAATTTTTGCATCACTCATTCGTCAATAGAACATAAATAATAATCTGTAGAGTAAAGAAATGATTGTCAATAATTGCTTTGGTTGTGAGTGGTTTGACCCAACTCCCAAAGGCACAAGGGCTCATCCTCAAGCTCATTGATGTCAATTATAAATATATATTCAATCACTGTGAGCCTTTTGACGAAGTCGACGGGGATAGTATGCTCTCGGCTATCATCCTGCACCTCTCTAATGTCCAAAATGACGAAGTTAATGGGGATGATGAGGCTTCCAACTTGCATGAGGACATCTTCGACAATCCCCTTAGGATATCGGATGGACCGATAAACCAATTGGAACTCCATCTTCGTCGGTTTGAGCTCAACTAGATAAAACTGCTAAAAAATAGAAAAAAGGCATTGAATTTATCCCCGCCCCTAGGTCGAGCGTACCCAGAGTTTCTTTCCATTTACAAAAGTAATTTTTATACGAAAACTCCCGAGTTCGCTTTCCTTAGGAGGAAGGGGATTGTGAAAGATAACGCTCGCCGCATTTGAAAAGAAAATTTTCTTGTTATCAGAAAAATGTCTCCTTTTGATGTTAAATCTTTGGAAAACTTAACATATGCGGGAATGTTTCATATCAGATCAAGCAGTGGAAGATTCACATTAACTTTTGAAAGCATGTTATATAAGTCAGAAATTACTTATCTTGCTTTTCTGGTTGAAGGCGACTCGGATATGGAATGGGAGGTCGATACAGGTTGGATGCTTTATGAAGATCCTTTATAGGTTCAACCTCCTTTAAACATTTTTCAAGGGCGGGGTGATGTTCGTCTCCACACTATCATTTTGGATAGGTGTATGTGTAGGATTTTCTTTAGATGAAGAAACATTGTTGTTTATGACCCGACCGCTTATAAGCACGGTGATGGCTTGTTCTTGTGACGGTTGGATCGACAATTTTACCGGCTCGCTCTTCCCTATTTTTGGAGCAAGTTGGCCAATGGTCGTCTCAAGCCTATCCATCCTTTTCTCGAAGCGTTGTATGAATTGCGTAAGTGTACACAATGTTTTATTGAGCATTAGCGGAATGGGCGCTTGAGTCGACGGGGCCGATTGGAAAGATGTTTGTCCTTGCGGTGTTGGTTGGTATGGTGGCCGAGCTTGGAAAGAACCTTGACCCCTTTGTTGTTGATATTGTTGTTGGGGGACAAAATCTCTTTGTTGCCTTGAATTGGACGCGTAGTTTCCCGTTCGAATTGTTCAACCATGAAAAGTTCGGGTGATTCCTCCAACCCAGATTGTAGGTTTGAAAGTATGGGTCATTGTTGCATGAGTAGAGATTTTAATAACCTTTCCCGATTTGATTCGCTTGGTACCCCTGAATTGCTTGGGCTTGCTCTTCAATTTCCTCGGTCAGTTCAAAGGTTTCTTGGCATAGATTGGCCCCATGCCCATACACCCCACAAATCCCACACGTCTCGATCGACATCGGTGATTGGGGTACGCCTTGAGAGAGGAGCATGTTTTAAGTTTGAAAGGAGGATACTTGCCTCATCAACTCGGTAATCCTCTTTGTGTCGTCGTGAGAAGCATGAGATATCTCCACTTCGTGAACGACTACCTTTTTCGAGCGAGCAGTCTTTTGTTGAGAATTTTAGCTTATCGACTCAAAGATGTCGTAAACTTCTTGAGCCGTACGTGACCCGATATCTCCTCGACAACAGTATTTACCATGTATTGGAATGTTTGAATAAGCCCGTGGTAGAAAAATTGGTTGACGAGCTTGGGAGGGTAGTGATGATGTGGGCATTACGTGAGAAATCCTTTGAAGCATTCCCAAGCCTCGTGGAATGGTTCTCCATCCATTTGACTGAAAGAAGTTATCTTTACCCAAATTTGAGCCATCATTTGATTCGAGTAATATTTACCCATGAACCAATCGTACACCATATCCTAATTCGTAAGAGAATCGGGGTCCAATGACATAAACCAAGTCTTCTCGCGATCCTTCAAGTTGTATGAAAAACATCGCATTTTCAATTGATCTTCGTTCAAGCCTTGAGGCGGAAAAGTATGGATGATGACATAGAATTCCCATATACAGTTAAGCCGATCTTTGTTCGGGCGTCCGTAGAAGGAAGACAATTGATTGAAGTGGATTACCTTGAGCTCATAGTCTCGGGCTGAGGGGCCCAAACAGATGCATGATGTAGACGGGATGATCATGGGCCGAGCAAACTATCACATACGGGTCGGCCGAGGATCTTGTTGTTGGTAAGGCCCATTGGGCTGCATATACGGGCCTCGAGGTTATTGGTAGTATGGTTGTTGCAGTTGTTGATAGTAAGGTTATTGCTGTTCATGCTGAAGATGTGGAATGTGTTGGTGCGGAGGTTGATTCGCTCGTGGACCTTGGTTGTATGGTTGTTGATTGTAAGGGCCTTGATTGTATGGTAGAGCATCGTGATTACCTTTATTAGAATTGGCGTAAGGCATCCGTGCATCCGGAGGATCTTGGTTCACGTTTGAATTATTATATGAATTTGGTACGCCATTTGCCCGTTTTGGTCTTTTGGTGAGCTTAGGTTAGCATTAGAAAGATCCATCGCCAACTCGTACATCGGATCTTCTCGAGGGTTATCGTCTTCAACTTCACCAGGTGCGGCTCGTGTTAGATTGACCCTGTGGATGTTGTCAATAAACGGGACAAGCTCTCCACCAAATAATCTTTGTCCTTGCATACACTAAACAAACAATCAAACGTATCGAGCCGAAATAGACTAAAATTAAACTAAACTAACTAATCATATACGAACGGACATTTTAATAACCTTTTGCATTCCCGACAACGGCGCCAAATTTTAAATCAAACTTTTTACACTTACTTTTTATTATAAAAAGTTCATCCGCAAGAGAACAGAGCGATTGTAAGTGATAAGTTGGACTCAAGTCGAATCTCTCGAGAAATGAAAATCGGAATCAAAATTTTCTTTTAAATATAAATTATCTAAACACACGATCAAGAAATTGGTGTTTTTTTGACTTTAAGAACTAGAATAATTGATCATATCGACTTTCAATTTAAACAACACAAGTAATTGATTAAACTAACGTATCAAACGTATTTTCTAAACATGATAATTAAACACGATAAAAAGAATCGATAAATAACAAGTAACGACTAAAGGTGTTCGATCAAATTACTAGAACCAAAATGGACAAGAAATTCACTAACACCTAAAAAACTACGAATAAAAAATATTAAGATTAAGTTAATAATAAATTCACAAGCAAACTCAGAAAAGATCAACTCAAGCATACGATTCAACGAGATCTAGAATTAACGCAAACAATAAAATAAAAATAAATTATCAAAATTCACAAGACAATTTCAAGAATTAAACTAAAGAAATTACCTAAGCGTATTATGAATACGAATTGCAGAAAAAAATCAACGAGCTATTAACGATCTGAACTCTAGATCTCCAAACAACGGATCATTTAAAAATGATAGACGAAGACGAATTGTTCAAGAAGGATCAAGCAAGAGTGAAAGGAAGATTCAAAAGTTTAAAAATATGGAAAACTAGATTTAGAAAAGGTAACTATCTAATTCAGGTTGGGTCTGTCTCTCAACTAAAGAGTGACGACGTTTAAATAGTGTCGGTCAAGGAGGGCATCGTGGTAATTTCCCTCGAGAATGACGATCATCAATCGACCATCGACTTGCATTGATCGATGGTGTCTCTGACGTCGTTCTCCACCGACGCCGGTGGTCGGTCGGGTGGTGCGTGGCTCTCGACGTGTCGATCGATTAAGGATGTGACTTCACTAGTAGGCGCCCGTCGATGTCGCGTCGATGGGCTGCGTCGATCAGTGGTTGCTGGAATATCTCGGCAGGTCGATCGACTTAGGCTTTCGACGTGGGTATCGATGCTGCGTCGACGAGTTGCATCGACTGCTGGTCGATCGATGGCAATCTTGCAAATCCTTATTCGATTTTCGTCATTCCAAATTGTTCGTAACTTGTGGGAACGTGCGTGGCTCTACCCAGAAGACTGAAACAGATAAGGCGACCAAATTAGATTGAAAATTTACAAGAGATGAGGGGGGAAATGCTAATCAAAACAAAGATGATACGACCTACATAAAAATAAAATGAAGGAAAAACGACAGAAATTAAGACTTAAAACCCGCAAAACAAAATGCAAAAAAAAAAAAAAAACAACGAAAAACACACTCAAATATGTACAAATCATGACACGTCACACCATCGTCAACAATGTGATTTGTATGCCATCTCATGTTATTTGTAGTTTATTTAGATGCGTACAATCTTTGCGAAGGGGCGTTAATGGAAAATAATACATCTTCTTGGATGTCACACTGGTCTTCTACCACTTTGGTTTTGGCTACTTAATAGGTTTAAACCAAGGTTTATTACAAAACTTGCAGCTGCCGGATCAAAATTATTTCTCCAGTAGATCATACAATTATTTAGGCAACAATATATCTTCTCGACTGATAAGCCCATGCTCATCAATAACATCTTACAATTGTAGAAGTGATCTAATACATGATTATCTTTTCGTATAACCACTTTGATTAGATCAAGTATTTCCGAGACATGCGATATTCTGACTTTATATTAATGAGATGATCAACTAGAGACAATTGAGAATGTTTCTCGCACCTGAGATACGAAGGTTGATTTCCAACTCTTAATATATTGTAGAACTTATGGTCCAGGTTTCAGTGGTTCTTCCACAAACAACCATATCAACGTTGGGACTGGATGAATCGTGAACCATATTGTTTTGAGGAATCTTCAGAAGTGATGTATGATGATCCTCCAACGTGAACCTCAAGGTCGACATGATACATTGAGCCAAGATTTATTTCACAATGAAATGTCCAGATATAGTAATCTGATACGTATGTATATTTAACAAGGTGATATTTGATCTTGGTTACATCGTGGTAACTAAAATTCCTACATTTTGTAAGACTACAAAGACACTTCAATTTTTTCTCCCCCTTCATTGCATGATGCGTGAGTGGAAACTCAATGAAACTCTCAACCCCTTCTACGAATGCTTTGAATAGGTAACTATCCACTCTCCATTTATATATCTAACTACAATCATAACTCATCACATAATATCCTAATTATGATTAATTAATATAAATGATTGGATTATAGATAAGTGAGTTGTATGAGGGTGCTTATAGAAAATGATTGAATTTTTTGTAAGGGCCCTATCCCATTTAAGAATGTGATCTTCAATTAAAAAAATTATCTTACTATGTATTTTGAGGACCTGAAGGTTTCGGCATCACCTCCCCTTAGTTCTCTAAGTGCACATATATTCCAGTGCTCCCGGTAATAAAGGAAAGATAGAACTAAAATTTAAAAGTCCACAAAATATATACGTACTAAGATAAACACATTACAATCACATTCTCAAACTTTTCAAATAAGTGGATAATTCACAATTTTATCAAATTCTCTATTTGATACTAAATCACAAACGAGTCTAAGGTTAATCGTTTGAATGTAGAAAGAAATAATAATTGATCCATGGATAATCAATAAACATGCATGTTACACAACATTCAAACTCACAGTTCAACACACACACACACACACACACACACACACACACACATATATATATATATATATATATATATATATATATATATATATATATATATATATATATATATATATATATATATATATATTAATCACCATGACATTTCAAAACCACCACCACACACATTTTAAAACCTTTTAAGACCATACCATCACATTTGAAAATAATTTAGAATTTGTTATTAGAGGGAAAAAATCTCTCGGTCGGTGTCGTACATCACGTCATCACCGACGTAACCGCAAAATCAACCAATCAAAATAATATGTATATGTTATTCACAAATTATAACATATATATTAAACATAATATTGATGTACCGATCACCATGGGATTTCAAAACCACCGCTACGCACATTTTAAAACTTTTTAAAACCACCATCACATTAAAAAAAATTAAAATCCATTATAGAGGGACAAAACCTACCGGACGGCGCCGTACACCACATCATCGACTTAACCACAACACCAACAAATCACAACACCAAGTACAATTACAAAACCAAACAATCGCAATACCAATAAATCCAAAAATACTCACACAAATAAATTACATATAAATAAATAATTGAAGAATGTTACATGAAGTTATGGAATAGTATACAAAATAACATTTGAAACTAACCCTATTTTTTGAAATAATGGCTAATTCGCCTCAAAACTAACCCTATTTTTTGAAATAAATCCTAATTATCTAAATAATTACAATTGGAACCTAATTCTCAAAATAATTTCTAATTAAACCCAATATTAATCCTGATTCAAAATTCATTCCCCAATTAACACTTATTCAAAATTAAACACAAACCAATCAATAAAGGCAATTAAACTACAACTAGTTTAAATAAAAAAAATTAAAATCAAATAAAAATACAAGAAAATGAAGGAATAAAAATATAACTTCTTCCTTTCGGTGGTGGTGATGCGCTATTGGGACCATGTTGCTATGGTGAATACGGAACATTGCGGTGGTGGTGGTGGGGCGCTGCGGTGGTGGTGGTGGAGGAGGGTCTTTCTTCTTCTTCTTGTTCTTCTTACCTCTGTGGTCGCCACTCATTTCATTTCTTTTGTTGCTTCTGTTGTGTCCCAGGTAGTCCTGGGAGGATTATGATTAGGGTTTTTGCCAATGGTCATTAGAGTCATCGATGCATTATTATTATTTTATAAATCATGCCGACGGGCAAAGGTTTTCAGCGAATGTTACCGTCGGGGAACCTTTAACATATTTACAAATTATGATTTTACAGATGGCTCAACTCCTTGGTATTTGGATTTTTTGGTTACCCATCGGCATATTCGTTTCTAGTTTATGGCGCTTATGTTTGATGCCATTTTGCCAACAGGATGCCGACGAGGTGGGTGATGATTCCCTACACCTGTCAGTAGCATATCGTCATTGACATGGCCGTCGGCAAGCCGTTAGTATATAACGACGGTCCTTTGCCCGTTGGAAATACCCTTTGGTATTTCCGATTTTTTGTAATGTTTATTTTTTACGCACAACACCTCGGGATAAAATGCTATTTTGACCTAATGAACATGTTTTCTAGGGTGTAGTTCCTTCTCTTGTCGAATGTCAGGCTAGAGCTTAGTTCTATGACTTATGAGTCTTAATGCTGTGTTCTCAAGATTTTGCCTACTTTAATAAAATCTCGTGACACTTTATTTAAATTCCCTTTTATCTTGGTATATTAGGGCCTCACAAATTTTGTGTTCTATCAAATTTGTCTGCTTTTTAAGGCTAAGGATGTTAGATTATTATACAAAAGGCTCGAACTTTTTAGCACTCACAAACCTAGATTTTATCATGCCTTATCAAAATCGTTTCATAAAATAACTGAAATGCAGACCTTGATTCATAATTTTAACCGACAAAACATGTGTGTTGTAAAGAGCATAAATAACAAGCAACGAAAATATAAAAGACACACGTATAAAGTTCTGGCTCTAAGAATAACTTATTCTTATAGTCGAGCCAACAAGGCAAAAATCTTTACTAATCAAAACTTAAGTTTCAATGATTACA
The DNA here is from genome assembly GCA_014905375.1 of Phtheirospermum japonicum. Classification (NCBI taxonomy): domain Eukaryota; kingdom Viridiplantae; phylum Streptophyta; class Magnoliopsida; order Lamiales; family Orobanchaceae; genus Phtheirospermum; species Phtheirospermum japonicum. The sequence continues at coordinate 139,223 of BMAC01000478.1, forward strand.
AAGACTCGTAATCAATTAAATAAAGATACACTAAAAACTTTTAAAGAGTAGATATGATCCAAATCACTACAACTCTTCCAAAAACTAAGATTCACAATCACAATATTAGATCATAATGAAAACTGATAAAACAAATGGAAGAATATAATTAGAACTGCAAGATGTTATCGTAGATGCCAAAAACATTCATAGTCGCATCTACTCATTTCGAAAATCTACTGCTTCACTAAAATACGCTCTCAACTTTTCTTACTTCGATTTTTCTCACTGAATTCGTGAATCTCTTGAGAGCAATCCCTCAACTTTATATAGTCACACATTACTTGTAAAAAAAAACTACAACATAAGAAAAAGAGATATACATAATATATTGTAACATGAGTCTAGCAATCCGTTAACTTTATATAGGCATACAACACTTGTAAAAGAGACTTACAAAATAAGAAAAAGAGATATAATGATATATTGCAAGTAAATATTATTAGTAAGAAAATAAAATATAATATTAGAGTACTACATAATATTTAGTATCCATATATAAAAATTAATCTAGGAAAAGTTATAACTTAATCTAATAATAAATAATGTACACAATAATTATTAAGAATAATAAATATCAAACTTTTCCTAAATAAATAAATCATGATAAAAAAGTTATAATATTAAAAAATAAAATAAAATAATAATTATTATATTACGTATTTACATGAACAATAATTATTTTCATAAAATGATATTAGAGCGGTTTACGTGAAATATATACATAAGGTAATGTCTTAGAAAATAATCTTAGAAAAGAAAGGTTTTCAGTCGGGCAAATCATGGCTAAAATGCAAACTTAGTCCATTAACTTTATGGACTTACGAAAAAAAGTCCACCAAATACAGGGGTGCAATTTTAGTCCACTAATTAAAATAAAGGCGCACATTCAGTCCAATTCTGACCTGAAATTGGGATTTTGGTCACAATTTTAGTCCACTAATTAAAATAAAGTCTCACATTCAGTCCAATTCTGGACTGAATATGCGCCTTTATTTTAATTAGTGGACTAAAATTGCAACCCCTTTATTTGGTGGACTTTTTTTTCGCAAGTCTATAAAGTTAAGGCAAACACTTGTGTTAGGTCAGATTAACAGGTCATGACCCGTAAGGCCATTTGACCCGATACTATAATATATTGGTTTTTGTAATACATATATTGGTTTTTGTACCGTAAAATATTAGTTTTTCATAAATCTCTGACTGTGCTATGATGTATTGGTTTTTTGTACTGTGATGTATTTATACTATGATGTATTGGTTTTTTATTATAATGTATTGGTTTTTGCACTATAATGTATTGATATAAAATTTTGGCGTAACGGATAATCCGTTAGTCATGATTAACAAGAGTGTTACCCTAAAATTAATGGACTAAATTTGAATTTTAGTCAGCAAATCATGATAGGCGATAATTTCGTAGAGTATTATGAGTTATGATTGTAGATAAAATCGTGGAAAATGTGTTTTACGGTAAAATGACAAACACTAATGCTATTGCCTATGTTGTACATGAGTACATGGTCTTGAACTTTTGATCGAGTGCTATTTAAAAAGGCTATGATGGTGATACCTAGAAATTAAAAAAAAAAAAAAAAAAACTTTCGCTTTGTGTTCATTGAAATATTAGTTTTTATTATACATATAAAGTAAATAATACTTTACTAGATCATGAGACTATCTCCACCGATCTACACTAAGATAATGTAAAATCTGTACTTCATTTTCAACGGTTTGCACCAAACTTATATTAAAAAAAGAATAGTTCATATTATATTATATTTAATTTATTTAAACTAGATTTGTTTACTTTATAATTATTAATAATAAACACATAAACAATGCAATTTTATTTTAATATAATATGTATTAACTAAAAAAATCGAATCCATAGTTCATAATAATATGTAAAATTTAATTATATTAATGCAAAATAAAATTACACTTCTTAATAATATAATAATATTTTATGAGTTACATAATAATATATTTTAATTTACCAAATTAGAATATTCGCTTCATTGTGATCATAAATGCACTTTATAATCTTATGTGATAGTTTAAAAATCTCATCACACTTTGAGTAGGTTTTCTATGAGATCGATCTTATAATATTCGATCATATTTTACCATTTAAATAAATTTGACCTAAAAGTCCACCCACTAACCCAATTGCTTGACCTCTAAGCCTGAGATCACATGTTCTCTTACTGAATGTCACACACAAAGACAAAAATCCAGAATGCAAAAATCTCTCAATTTTCACTGTCGGTGGGTATCCAAATTCTCCACGGGTGAATCGAAAATCAAAGGTCGCGAGCTTGATTCTTACAAAAATCGAAGCTTCCGTATTAGTTAGTTTCGTTGAAAGCCAAGTTCGATGTTTTATTCATTGCCTGTTGTTGTCCGTCCGCCATTGAAGGTGCGTCGTGCCATCGTTTGCCTTCAATAATTTACAATCATTTCCAACATATTACTGATTTATTAATCCTAATTTTAAATCATATCTACTTTGTAATCTTCAATTGGGGAAAATTTTGATTTCAAGCCCTAATTTTCTAAATCTTTATTGTTCAATAATGATATGACCTAGATGAGTAGACCTGGATTGGGGTAGATCTGGTCGAGGGTCATTGGGGAAAGCCCGAGAGCCAGACTAGCTCTGTCCCTGTGAGGTCCTGAACTGACTTCCTCAGAAGGGATAGAGTCTGACCTGTTTTGCTCCCTTGGGTTCCCGAGTTGACTTCCTCAAGAAGGTCAGGACAACAGATGGAGATGAGCAAATGATTACCTTAGCTCTGGATAATCCTGGTCTAACGTAAGATCTTGGATGAGCTTAGTCAGGAAGAGCATCCTGACCTGATCTGAATCTGCTGCGAAGGATTATAGGAGAGCAGGCCTAGGGAAGGTCTGGTGCCTTGATCTCCCAGAAGGGAACAGGTAGGACCACTTGTCATAATTCGTTGCACAACGGCCCGAGATTCGCGGTCTTTGTTTCCGAGATCCCGAATGGGGTCCCCACTGGGAAAACTATAAATACCTCAGCCTCAAGGCTGAGAGTGGCATGTCATTCTTACGCATTCTTTTCCTTGCTCATTGAAATACTCCATACGCTTATTTGACTTAAGTATCGTAGAGGTTTCCACTGGAAAACCTCCGGTGGTCCTTTTCTGACGTATTTGTGTGTGCAGGTCAGGTTCACGTCAGGCGAAGGTTTGGTCTCAGGCGTGAACCAGACTTTTGTGCACCCCAATTAAAGATATTTAAATTTAAAAACACGCAAGCTTGCTCGCAAGAGTACGAGGACGCTTGTAGGGTGGAAAGTCAACTCAAGTCGTCTCTCAAGGACAACAAGTTATCGGATCTCGGATAGTTGTTCAAAAATAAGTAACCAAAGTATTCTTTTTTTGGGGGGTGGGGTGGGCAGGTTTGTTTGATTTTTGATTTATAACTACTAATTTAAATTGCAAAACTTGAACTTTAAATTTAATTTAATTATCCTAAATTATCAACTAGAGTTTTAAAAGTAATTACTTAACCAATTTAAAAACCTAAAGTAAATCTAACTAATTAATTACCTAAGAAACAACTATATTAAAATTCAACTACTCAAGAACTCAATATTAGAACCAATTCACAGCAGCTAAATTATCATAGATCATCTAAATATATCAACCAAGAACATACGATCATGCATGAAATAATAAACTACGAATCAAACGATAGCAATAAGCGTAAGATCTTAAGCAAACTAACGTAAACTAATATCATGAATATTCTCAACCAATTCAAGTATCCAATATCCAAACTTAAACATGAAAATCTGATCTAAACTAAGAATTAAATAACTAAAAATATTCAGCAAATAGGAAATCAAAATCCAAACTCAAGAACATAAAGGTTACTAACTTCAAAAGCTTAAAAACCAAGAATTTAAACTAAGAAACTAATTAAAGGATGTAGAAAACTTATTCTAACTAATGTTTGCTGATTATACTTCGAAAGTTCCACAGAGACTCGCAGCGAAATGGACGAAAACAGGCTGGGCGACGACGAACGGCAACCGGGACTCGTTTCGTTGAATCCTTCTCCTCGCTCTTGATCTCTGCATTTTGATGATCTAATCCGACTCTAAACCCTAAGAATATGTTCATGGTAAGTTTTTAGGTTGAAAAGTACTCTTGGAACTCGAATTAATGGGTGGTTTACGGTAGCACTTTATGGTAAGGAGCTACCATAAGCAGCTACCGTAAACGCCTCTGTTGCCTCCTTACGGTGAAGTTTACGGTAAGGTATGTAATCGTTAACCCTACCGTAATGCCCGCAACCCTCCTCTTACGGTGTGGTTTATGGTAAGGCTTACGGTAAGGTTACCGTAAAGAATAATGGTTAGCCTCCAAAACTTGCTACTTCTTCGCCGGAACGCTCGATTCTTGTCTCTTAATCATCAACCTTCATCTTTTACGTGCTGAGCCCTTCCGGTTACTTACCTATATGGTGAAAAACAGAGATAATTCACCTTTTTGCATCAATTAAGGTCAAAGCATGGTAAGATAAGCTGGAAACACAAATATACGCTTAAACTATCCAACTTATACCAAAAATAATAAGAAAAAGTAACTAAAATACTACTAAAAATGAGCATAAATACGTGTTAATCAACTACCCCACGCTTTGTTTGTTTGTTCGTCCTCGAACAGACGTTAGATTCAAAGTATAACTTAGAAAGAAAATCAGCTTAGGCAATGAGTCGTGCTATGCTACATACATAATTTTTAAAATATAGATACAAGCAACGCAACGTCAAACACTCCACATTTATTACATTGTCGCTCCAAAATCAAATTCATGCATCCTCTCAAAAGGGAAATATATATGTGGGTGTTCACTCAAAGCACTCGAGCATTGTTGCATGGGACGTTTATACGCTCAAATCATACAATTACATGCACAATAAATAAGAACCGAAAATCAATCTCTTCTCAATTGCAAATTAAGTGTGTTATCAAAACTAAGAATCGGTAAAGGTCTTTATGGGTTGTAATGTAAGGCTCTTTGGACGGGTATGGAATATATAAGTCGTGTGGCTAACTCATGATCTAACGTGATCAATAACTCACTCAACCTATTCTAATCAAGAAGCTAACTGCTTCACCTCGTTCAAAAATATAAAACCTCACTAAACACTCATAACGTAGCCTTTACACATAGGTTATTTCTCAACTCGTAACTCTACTACCGACTTGAAGCTCAAACCACTTAATCAATATAGAAGCTTATAATGCGCTTCTTATTACAACTCGACTCTTTGCCTTTTAAACATTAGGCTTCATAATAGAATAAGCAATAAACACAAGCCTTTATTAGCACATAGGCAATTAATCCACACTATCCACCATCCTTTTTTTTTATTTAATTTCCCCCTTATATTTTTTATTATTTTTTATGGGTTTTTCTTAGGATGGTGGTCCTTAATAATTACAACTATTCATGAATTCCTAACAATAATTTCCAAAACTCTAATAACCAGTAAAATAACGAACTCCTACCCCACGCTTTTAATGGTTTAGTAGGGTTCGACTCAATCACTCAGGGCTATTAGCATGGGTAATTTGGCTATGATTGACTCATTCGAAATTTATAATGGCTAAATATTTATGGATATGGTCGGAATAGGTTTTTTTTTCTGTGCCTTAACCTCATTTTCAAAGTCGACTACACACATCGGTTTCAAAGAGATATCAAGACTGAAACTAATTCAAGCACATGCAAAGATGATAATCACTCAGGCTACTCACAGGCTTTTTGCATGAAAAAGTTTTTTTTTTTGAATTGACGCTGCTTTTAAGGTTTCTCGAAATCAATTGCGTCCAAGTACCATTTTACAATATATAATAATATAATTTTGAAAAGTTTATGCACTTATGCACGCTCAAAAGACAAAAGCCTCAAATCTAATCTTAGTTAACTTCGGCAGGCAAGCCATACAAACACAATATCGCGCAGAAATAGTAATTAATCACGACAAATCACGTTTAAGCATTTCATATCACAAAACACGAATTCAACTAAGCATAAAGTAGAACAATAAATCGCTCGACCCCATCCCTCCCCCTCAGAAAAATTCGGCAAACTCCGCTTTGCCAATAAAAATAAGTAAAGAAAAGAGAGGTAAGAAAAACGTCCCTGAATAACCAAAATGGTCAAGCCGCTCCATGTTGAATCGTGATACTAAATAATCGTCTCGAATGTCGTGATTCGAATTCGATCGACTAAAAACTAAGAAAAACACAACTAACAACGAAAACGAATAACAATAAAAATATTCAAAATTAAACACACAGAAAAACAGAAATAGAAAATAAATAGTGCAATAATCAAACGCCAGGAGGAATATGATCAGGAGGACCCTGATACGGCGCATGATCTTTAGAATCCATAGGCGGTGCCGGTGCCCAATGATTCACCGCATCCAATCGGAATCTAGCAAAATCGTCCGTCAACGTAATCAACAAATATCTACTTGCCTCGCCGGCCTCCCTAGCCCTACGTGCCTCCTCATAACCCAAACGAGCTTCCTCGTATCCTAAACGAGCCTGCTCATGCCCTAGACGAGCCTCCTCATAACCCAAACGAGCTTGCTCAAAAGCAAGGCGCGCATCCTCCATCGCTCGGTGGGCCTCGTACTCTATACCAGAAATTCTATCATAAATATTATTCCTAAAGTTGCGGAATTCTCCTAAGAAGGCGGTGAAATATGGTGGCACTATAGAAGATGATCCTTCTTCCCCTCCGTACGACTGCTCCGCACGGGGCTCCATAACTGGCTCTGTATGAAAGGTAGAAGCTCGAAATGTAGAAGCACCGCCATCTAACACCTGAGTCGCCTCTCGACTCACATCCATATCAAATCCGATATTATCACCCGCTTGCTCAGTCTGCTCGTCGTCCGAATCGTCAATGCGGGGCCCAAGCATCGTCACTGCTCATCTCTCACCCCTCGGCTTCCCTTGAACTCGCACTATCCTCTAATAGAACTCTAACGGCTTATAGATATGCCGCACGTCATCCTCCCTAGGCTCATATCAACAAACCTCTGCCAATCTCGTAATAAACGCGCCGTGGGTCATAGGAACGCCTCTCTCATCGCCGATCCTTTGCACATTCTTAATGCTCCGAGTCATCAGGGTATATAGCCGGACTCGTTTTCCTTTTACCATGCACCAGAGAGCGTATAACTAATCCTTATTAATTATCATCGGCTCCTCCTTCCTGATGATGCAACAAGCCATAAATTGATAGGCAGCATAAAGTGCATTATCCTCCACACACGTCAGGGCATACCGAGTTATTACCGCGCTACCCGACACAGTGATATCACCCCAAAATACTCTCTCGCAATAGTTATGATTGCGCTCCCGTAGCATCATCTGACCGTCAATGTCAAAATAAGAATTGACCTCTTCGCTCGAGAACGTGAACTCTCGGCCTCCAAAACGGCACGACATAGTATAATCGCCTAAAATTATGAATGACGTATAAAACTCTAGCATGAGTCGCTCGTAGGCCAGGTAGCGCATTCTCGCCCAGTGGATGCAGTCGAGGTTTTTAATGTACCCCACGAATTTCTCGGCAAAAGATTGCTGTTAACCGCCTGGTCAAGCCAATAGTCAATGTCTATAATCACGGGCGGAACAATGCAGCGGCTCATCAATGACCTATATAAGTTTGCCTCATCCTCGTGAACCTTAAAAGGCGCCCCAACACTCCTTGCTACATTCTTCCTTTTGTTGTGCGAGGAAGAAGCTATCGTATCCAGAATTTCACCAGAATGCGATGAAAAACTCTCCGAAAAACTACGCGTCAGAGGACCTAACGATAGCCTCCTTACGGTAGCTTTGTAACCGTAATAGCTACCGTAAGGCAAATCATCGAGCACCATGTGTGCAAACTTTCCGCCGACGATTACCAACCCAAATCAACTCTAATTCATCCCAAACTCTATCCTAAACCTGCAATTTCCCAATCCAACATGCAATTGAGTCTAGTTGAGCCACACTTACCCCAAATACGAGCAAATTTGGACCCAAGATGTTGAAACCCTTCTCCGTCGCCTGCTGCTGTCGCCCTCCGTCGAATTCAACCGAAGTCCGGTTGTGTGATGTGAATGTGGTGAATCAATTGATAATTTGTGGTGGTGAGTTTGGTATGGTTACAACGATCGAACGTCTACGGTGAAGACGGGTTGTGTATCTGCAGGGTTACGGTTAAACAATATAGAAGAAGTTGGTTTCAGTAAACTTATAACTTTGAATACGGGCCGGGCCTTATCTTACTTAACGGTAACTCCTAATGATAGGGTGTTACCGTTAACTCTTACCGTAATGCTCTCTGTTGGTGGGTAACGGTTGACCTTACGGTTACTCGTACCGTTAAGTGTTACCATAAAGCCTGGGCTGCAAAACTCGCAAAAATTGAACTTGTTCGACATAAATTAATGAAATTAAAGCACACGAACTTGAGAAATAAATTTCATTAATACGCGAGCGCGTGATGATAAATTAACATGACAATAAATACAAAGATAAAACAACGAAGATAAAACATAAGATTCGAAATAAACTGGAAAGTAAACATTCTAAAGACTCGACAGAATTGAAAATTACTAATCACGGCTCGCTAGGCTAGGAATATCCTCAGGGTTCAGCCACTAGATCCATAAAGTTTAATATCCAGCTCGACTATCTTTTCATTGGCGTCTCCAAGTTCCTGCTTCCAATAGTTAATATTCCACTGATGGACGACGTTGCTTTCTTAGAGCCGGCGGATGTCACCTTCCCCTGCCAAAACCTGCATCCAAAGTCCACGTATATCATTCATGAGTCTCAATCCTTCGCGATAGAAAAATTTACTTGATGCCTCCTCCATAACTAAATCCCCTTTCATTTTATCAAGCTCGTCCTTCAAGGCAGACATCTCTTCTCCCATATTCCCTATTGTCGACATCGCGTTGTCAAGACCAGCATAAAGTTGTTTGATCTCCTCCCGTGCGTCGGCTATCTTGCTTCGGCTATCTCGGTTTGCAGCTCCTTCATGGCGCTTGTGTTAGAATAAGGTGACCAACAAGCTAACTTGTGGCTGTGGTCTGACCATTCTCTTGTAACACAATCGGTTTTTATTCGTAATAATATCTTTTATACTTATTGGCATTCCATATCTTTTATCCCATGCTAGTTGCATAGGTATGGTCCTGATGAAGTTACTTTATTACGGTGGATTGGTCTAGCAGAACCGTGAGATAATCCAGCACGTAATGTAACTCGTCGAACTTGTTCCTAGTCAAAGGGTTACGCCATAATAAGGATACAGGCCTTTCCCGTTAAGACTAGTACTTAGTGTATGTGGACCGCATCTCATCGGTCACGGTGTCTGGACATCGACATACATAAGTAGGTGCTCATAAGATGAGTTCACTGAACTCCCTCGCCTAGAAATTTCTAAGTGGTTCCCACTCATCGAGTAGATGATTTCTATGGTATAGCGTACAACATTAATCCTTAAGACCCAGACCTCACCGTGACTTCACTAGAGGACAGGCTATG
>BMAC01000478.1:156741-189241 GCA_014905375.1 Phtheirospermum japonicum
GCACTTCATTTGTATCTAGGGAATAATGATGCGTTGTTGCTAGGCGCCTCTCATAATTCGTTGGGCTCTGGTTTGACCAGTGATTAAGTAAAATGAGTTTTATTTAATCAAGGACTCTAAGGGACGAGTTCATATAAGAATAATATGTTGTTCGAATCACAATGTGTTGTGAACCCACGGCTAGCTTACACCTGAACCATTGAGGGTCACACCACGTGTTTCCTGATTATTGAAAACGATAGCTAGAAATTAATTGTTAATTTTAGCAAAGTTAGATTTCAATATGATTGAATCTAAGGTTCATAATTGTGATTATGAATTGAGAAAAATACGAGAAAGTTATTCTGGACGCGAAAATATAATTGCTATATTTTTCGGAATTATCGTTTGTGAGAAATGATTTAATTCCAATGAGGTTTTTAATTTAAAATTGGGTCGGCCCAATAAGCCTTTTTAAAGTTATTGGGCCGGTGCTGTTTCAAAATTAAAAGGGTTTGTTTTATTATGTAATTGGGCCATTTCTTTGAGCCCATTTAAGGTTTGGGCTTTTGATTTAATAAAAAAAAATAAAATAAAATTAAAAGGAATAAGAAGAAGGCAGATCAGGGGGTACAGAAGAGACACACGTTTTTTTTTCGGCAAAAGCCCTAGCCACCAAAACCTACTCCCAGCCGTCCACCTCCAGCCGCCGTCGCTTGCCGCCGGCCGCTACCGTACCGAAATGTTCGGTCCTCGTATTTTCTCCGTCGTTCTCGAGCCCTCGGCGTATCTAGTGCTTTCATCGTGAGAAGATTGGGAAATTCGGTGTGTGACACCTATTGCCGGAGACGCGCCACTGTCGTACCGCCGCTGTCATCGCGCCGCCGCCGCGACCTGCTGTCGTCGTCTCGCGACCTCTGCACCGCGCCGGAGTTCCAGCAGCTCCGCTCCCTGATAGTGCGACCTGCCGCTGTCGTCTTGCAACCTCCGTTCCCGCGCCGGTTTTTTCCAGCCGACTTGCTACCGTGCCGTTCCGAAGACCGCAGCCGAAGACCACCAGCACGCTGCACCTCCGCAGCCGAAGACCGCCAGCCCTAATGCCCCTGCTGCTGTCTCGCCGGATCGCCGAAGCCGCCTGCTATCGCCGTTCCGAACGCCGCGCCGAAGGCTTGCCGCTGCTGTTCGCTTGCCGACGTGCAGCACCGAACGTCGCGCCTTTGCTGTGCACCTGTCCGTCGTTGCCAAATCCGAAGCCCGCTGCCGCCGTCCCGAACCACGCAGGTTCTCCGCCAGCGCGCCCTTCCGTCCTCGCGCTGGAATTCTAGCCGTTTTCACCGTAGCCGCCTGCCGCTTCGTCGCCGGAGTTCCAGCCGCATCGCTCCTCCGTCGTGTCGTGAGGTATCGATGGCTGCTCGTGTTTATACATATGTGATATATATATATATATATATATATATATATATATATATATATATATATGAATGATATATATATATATATATATTGTTAATGTGTGTGTGATATGTATATGTATGCTGTGCATGTTGTATATATATATTATGTGTGCAGTGTATAATATATATATGATATATGTAATGTGTGATGTGTTTGTTTTATATATATAAGTTATGAATTGCATGCACTTTGTAGTGTATTATATATATATATATAAATATGCATGCGTACTGTATGTTTATATATATATATATATATATATATATATATATACTTAATAGAATATGCATACATGCAGTATGTAATATAATGTATATATATATATGGTTAATGTTAATTATATATATATATAATATATATATATATATATATATATATATATATATATATATATATATATAATTAATTGTTATGTATATGTTTAATATATTAAATAGAAACCGATCATGCTCGTTCGATTTTACAAAATTCAAATTGTTTCATTTGTAAAGTAATTAAAAACATTGCTTGAATTAATTGAAATTAAAATGGGCCGTCGTCAATTGAATTCGATTCAAATTCCTTTTATATAATTCTTTTTTTGTTTTCCGTTGCGCGACGGCACCATCAAATCCCCACAGCTTGATTGTTGTTGGCGACGTTTCATGGTTGATGAAAGAAAATTAAGGTTGGAATTGAGAGGCTTGTGTATGAGAAAAGCTTGTGGGAATTATCAAGGCTTGAAAGAATTGTGAAAGGATGAACTTTAGGGGTTGGTTATTTATAGGTATCCTTGGGTTTTGAAAGTAGGAATCCTAATTCTCCTTCAATTTCAAATTAAGGCAGGACAATTAAACATACCTAATTAAAATAGAACTCTTAAACATACCTAATTAAAATAGAACTCTTAAAAGGTAGGCAATCTAGACATATGAGCTCTTGAAAAACCGTCCATATTAACAAAAAATAAAACTTGCCTTATAAAAATAAATTCCCAAGAATTCCTTAATTAATTACCATAAAATTGCGCAAAAAATGGGACGCTTACGGTAGCCTTTACGGTAAGACTAACCGTAAGATCTCACCGTAACACTTACCGTCACCTTGGCTTGATTAGTCTACGGTTTGTTGTTACCATTAAGGCCTGGATCAGATGCTTACGGTAACACTCTACGGTAACAAGTTACCGTACGTAACCGTTAAGTCTTCAAAAAGTGGTGAATTTTCCATCTTTCCCTACACAAAAACCTTGCAAAAACGTATCATAGCAATTTTCTTTGAAAAATAAAAAAATAATAAAAAAGAAAATAAAGAAACCAAGAAAAGAAAATCAAAGAAAGAAAATAAAGAGAAAAAAAAATGCTTGGGTTGCCTCCCAAGAAGCGCAACTTTTAACGTTGCTTGCTTGACGCATTTCTAGAAGTTAATCTTTGGTAGCAGGTGGATCCATGAGCTCCACCACTTCACGATCCTTATTTTTGTCCATCCCTTCACGATAAAGCTTCACTCGACGGCCATTAACTTTAAAAGTCATGTCTTTCTTTTCATCGTAAAGAGTGACTGCTCCAAAATCGTTTAGTTCCTTGATCACGAATGGTCCGCTCCATCTCGACTTCAACTTCCCTGGAAATATTTTCAACCGTGAGTTATAGAGTTGAACTAAATTGCCCACTTCCAAGTTCTTATCAATGATATGGCGATCGTGACATTTTTTCATAGCAAGTTTCTGTCTCCAAGCGCAGTCATATGCCTCGTTCCTCATTTCTTCAAGATGAGTCAGCTCCAGCTTCCAATATTCGCCTGCTTCTCCATGGTCCATATTGAGCTTTTGAATTGCCCAACTTGCTCTATGCTCTAGTTCAACCGGCAGGTGGCACGCCATTCCGTAAACTAGCTGAAAAGGGGTTAAGCCAAGAACTGTTTTGTATGCAGTTCTATAAGCCCACAATGCGTCTACCAGTTTTGTGGCCTAGTCTTTCCTATTCGGGCCCACTGTCTTTTCTAAAATGCTCTTCAATTGGCGGTTGCTGGTTTCAACTTGACCGGAGGTTTGAGGATGGTAAGGGGTAGCCACCTTGTGTCGTACTCTGCACTTATTCATCAATCTCTCAAATGCTCTATTGCAGAAGTGACTCCCTCCATCGCTTATTATCGTTCTAGGGACTCCAAACCTACTAAAAATATTCTCTTTTAGAAATTTCAAAACGATATCTGCATTAGCCTTGCGTGTTGGAATAGCTTCCACCCATTTGGACACATAGTCAACGCCCACCAGGATGTACTCAAAATCGCCGCTCTTTGGAAACGGTCCCATAAAGTCAATCCCCCATACGTCGAAAGTCTCTACTACTTGAAAATCTGATCTAAACTGAGAATTAAATAACTAAAAATATTCAGCAAATATGAAATCAAAATCCAAACTCAAGAACATAAAGGTTACTAACTTCAAAAGCTTAAAAACCAAGAATTTAAACTAAGAAACTAATTAAAGGATGTAGAAAACTTATTCTAACTAATGTTTGCTGATTATACTTCGAAAGTTCCACAGAGTCTCGCAGCGAAACGGACGAAAACGGGCTGGGCGACGACGAACGGAAACCGGGACTCGTTTCGTTGAATCCTTCTTCTCGCTCTTGATCTCTGCGTTTTTGATGATTTAATCCGACTCTAAACCCTAAGAATATGTTTATGGTAAGTTTTTAGGTTGAAAAGTACGTCTGGAACTCGTATTAATGGGTGGTTTATATAGAAATCGCGTAACTTGGGCCGCAAGTCACACAAGTCGGTTACTGGGCCCGTTTACGGTAAGGAGCTACCGTAAATGCCTCTATTGCCTCCTTACGGTGAAGTTTACGGTATGGTATGTAACCGTTAACCCTACCGTAATGCCCGCAGCCCTCGTCTTATGGTGTGGTTTACGGTAAGGCTTACGGTAAGGTTACCGTAAAGAATAACGGTTAGCCTCCAAAACTTGCTACTTCTTCGCCGGAACGCTCGATTCTTGTCTCTTAATCATCAACCTTCATCTTTTACGTGCTGAGCCCTTCCGGTTACTTAGATGTATGGCGAAAAATAGAGATAATTCACCTTTTTGCATCAATTAAGGTCAAAACATGGTAAAATAAGCTAGAAACACAAATATATGAATTGAAGCTTAAACTATCCAACTTATACCAAAAATAATAAAAAAAAGTAACTAAAATACTACTAAAAATTAGCATAATTACATGTTAATCAAGGTGTAGTCAAGTTTTCTGGGTGAAACAATTGGCGCCGTCTGTGGGAAGACGTTTCAATCTAATACGTGAGAATAACACATGGATTCGGCAGGGCTCCGGCGAAATCTGGTGGTGGAGTTGGGTGGTACACCTAGCTCTGCTGCACCGTGGGGTATGCCAAAACCCACGGGACCATCGGCGACAGAGCCAGCAGAGACGCGACCATTAGCAACTGCCGGGACAAGTGTCACGCAGCCCCCAGGTGGATCTGCACAAGCTGACGGTGGACCGATGAATGATGCCTTTCTCAGGCAATTGTCCGATCTCATCGGTAAGGCTGTGGAGATGGCTGTCGAGAGGAATTTTGAAGAATTCTCAATGCCCCCGTCCAAAGAGCCCCCATCCCAAACAGTCCCACCGCCGGAGACAGAGCCACTGCCCGCCCAGCGCACGGTCCGGACTCCTCTCCAGGACGAGGAAGAGAATTTTTCTGCTTCTGCAAGCGAAACTTCGAGCCAAACCAACCCGGACCTCACTGAACAAATTCAAAACCTACAAAAAGAGGTCAGGGAATTCAAAAGGAAGATCGCGAGCACAGGTGCGGTGCCGACACGGAGGGGTACGCCGTTTATGGATGCGGTTATGCGCGACGATGTGCCGGCCTCTTACCGATCTATGGGCTTCGAATATAATGGGAAAACTGACCCGTGGGATAACTTGAGCCATTTTGAGATCGTGGCGACTTTGCACAAGTTCTCCGATGCAGTCATGTGCAGGGTCTTCCCAATGACCTTTGCAAAATCGGCCCAGCTTTGGTTCAACCAGTTGCTGCCACGCTCTATCAGCAACTTTGATGAGTTTAGCTCGGCATTCCTTCACCAGTTTACTAGCTGCAGGAAGTACGAGAAGATGTCGTTAGAATTATTCAGCCTCAAGCAAAAGGAAAATGAAAGCCTACATGTATACATCAACTGATTCACAAATGAGAAACTCGAGGTACCGTCAGCATCGAAAGAACTTCTGGTTAACGCGTTAGCACAGGGGCTTAGGAGAGGAGAATTTTTCTAGTCGCTGTTTGTGAATCCAGCACTAAAATTCGGAGAGCTCTTGGAACAGACAAAAAAGTACATTCACTTGGAGGAGGCCTTAAAGATTAAGGAAGAGGGAGAGAAGAGAAGGGATAGACCGGATAGGGAGGAAAGGGCGCCGTTGAAGAAACCAAGGCCAGATCTGACAGGGGGACGACCTCGCTTCGACAGGTACACACCCCTGGCGACACCTCAGGGGGAGAATTCGCAAGAAATAGAAAGGCACCCTGATCTCAAATGGCCTTAAACTTACTCCCAAAAGCCGAAAAAAGAAAGATTTGACCGATTCTGCAGATACCATAATGAGTATGGTCATGACACAAATCAGTGCACTCATCTGAAGGACGAATTAGAAAGAATGGTGCAAGCCGGCATCTAAAAGAGTATGTGCGGATAAGAAAAGAGGAGCCCAGGTATGACTTACGTAGACGTGATCAGCCTCAAGAAAACAGACAGGGACGAGACGATGGGAGGCGGAGTGACCAATCCGAGGTCATACGAGGGGAAATCCTAATGATCACAGGGGGTAAGTGGGATGAACACTCTAAACGAACCCAAAACAGCTATGTCCGAGCTGCGAAGGACCTGGTCAGGAAATTGCGAGAGGTGGGACAGCTAGCCCCGAGTCAAAGCATATGTTTTGAATCAGAGGATGAGAATGGCATCTTGGCTCCTCACATGGATGCCTTGGTCATAACAACCACTATTGCAAATTATAATGTAAGAAGGGTATTTGTGGATACTGGGAGCTCGGCTGATATCCTGTTCTATGATTGCTATAGAAAGTTAAAATCGGATGTGGAAATGGAGGAGGTGACAACTTCGTTGGTAGGATTTGCAGGGGGATCTTTGAAGCCTTCAGGGGCAGTAAGGCTTTTGGTAACCTTGGGGGAAGATCCATATAGGATAACCAAGTCAGTGCGGTTCCTTGTAGTGGATGCACCTTCTTCATATAATGTTATGCTGGGACGACCCTCCTTGACCCAATTCCAGGCGGTGATCTCAGTGTATCATATGAAGTTGAAGTTCCCAGCTCAGGACGGAACAAGTGAGGTCCGGGGTGATCAGTATGCATCCAGGTAAGCATATGTTGAGTGTATTCGGCGTAACGAAGAGGAAAGGCAAAATAAAAGAGATAGAACAGAGAACACAACACCAGGGCTGGCCCAGCGAGAGGAGGGTCTGATGATGGTAGAGATGGTTCTAGGGGATGACAGCAAAGTTGTACGAGTGGGAATAACTATGAGCCCGGAAGTTCTGGTAAACCTGGTCCAATTCTTGAGAAGCAATGTTAACGTTTTTGCGTGGTCTCCCCAAGATCTTGTGGGGGTAGACCCAGTAGTCATCCATCACCATCTGAATATTAGTCCTAGGTAAAAGCCAGTTAAGCAGAGGAAGCGTAGCTTTGGCCCTGAAAAGGAGGCGATTATTGAAGCTGAGGTTGAAAAGTTGTTAAAAGCTAAGCACATTCAAGAGATACAGTTCCCCGAGTGGATCTCTAATGCAGTATTAGTATCTAAAACCCTGGAATATTGGCGTATGTGTATAGACTTTCGTGATCTTAACCGTGCTTGCCCTAAGGATCACTATCCTCTACCAAGGATAGATCAGTTAGTTGACTCCACGTCTGGCTGTGAGCTGTTAAGCACGATGGACGCCTCGCAAGGCTACCATCAGATCAGGCTAGCGGAGGAGGACTGGAAACGGGTCAGTTTTATAACCACGAAGGGAACCTACTGCTACGTTGTCATGCCATTTGGGCTCAAGAATGCAGGCACCATGTATAAGTGATTGGTCGATAAGATGTTCAAAACCCAGCTGGGAAGAAACATGGAGGCCTACGTTGATGATATGATAGTCAAGAGCGTAAAGGCATCCTCGCATGTGGATGACCTAAAGGAAACCTTTGACACTTTGAGAAGATACGGGATGAAGCTCAATCCCAAGAAGTGTGCATTCGGAGTCAGAGCTGGTAAATTCATAGGGTATATGGTCACCAAAAAGGGAATCGAGGCCAACCCAGAAAAATTCAGAGCCATCATGGACATGCAAGCTCCAAGGAACGTGAGAGAGATGCAATGCCTGGTGGGCCAAATCAATGCTTTGAGCAGATTTATCTCGCGCTCAGCTGAGAAAAGCTTACCATTCTTCCAGGCCTTGCGCAAGGAAGCTCGATTTAAATGGAGTGATGGGTGTGAGGAAGCGTTCAGGATGTTGAAAGAGCACCTGGCTAGCATGTCGCTGCTTACTAAGCCAATTTAAGGTGAGCCTTTAATTTTATACTTCTTTGTTGGGCAGCAGGCCGTGAGCTCAGTCTTGCTCAAAGAGGAAGGCAAAATACAGAAGCCAGTATATTATTGGAGCAAAGTGTTGCACGATGCTGAAATTTGATATGTGGAGGTGGAGCGAGCAATGCTAGCCCTGGTCGGCATAGCGCGCAAATTGCGACCTTATTTTCTCTCACACAGCATAATAGTGCGAACCAACCTATCATTAAAAACTATCATGGATAAGCAAGAGGCGTCAGGACGGTTGGTCAAGTGGATAATTAAACTTAGTGAATTTGATATAACTTTCGAAGCAAGAACAACCATTAAAGCCCATGCATTGGCTGACTTCATGCAAGAAATGACCAACTCTCCTGAGGAGGCAAAAGAATGGATAATTTATATAGATGGTTTGGTAGGAAACTTAAGATGTGGTGCGGGCATAGTGTTGACTGACCCGACCGGTGTGACTACCGAGTACGCAATACGGATGAACTATACATTGTCTAATAATGCAGTTGAATACAAGGCTCTTTTGAGGGGAGTTCAGATGGCAAAGGATTTGGGGGCAGAGTAGGTATGCACAAGAGTCAATTCGCAGCTTGTGTGTAGGCAGGTCAATGGAGAATTTGAGACAAGGGATGAGCATATGCAAAGATACCTAGCTCAATTCAGAGAGTTAGCTAAAACCATGCGAGCTCTGACTGTCCTCCAAATCCCTAGAGAAGAAAACACAAGGGCGGATTACTTAGCTAAAGTGGCTAGCTCAGTAGTGGATTGTCGGGAAAGGATAATCACATTGTTAATGGCAGATCAAGAATTCAGAGAAGAGAAAGTATGTTCAGTGGAGGAAGGAGATGATTGGCGCTCTCCTATCAGAGCATACCTAGAAAAGGGGGAGCTGCTGGAGAACAAGAAAGAAGCAATGAAGTTAAGGACTAGGTCAGCACGATTTTGCTTGATTAAGGGAGAGCTGTTTCGAAGGGGATTTGGTCAACCCCTTCTACGGTGCCTAAGCTCAGGGGAAGGTACTCATGTCCTTAGGGAAGTCCATGAAGGATGCTGCGGCAATCACATGGGTGCTAGGGCTCTGTCGAGCAAGATCTTAACGCAGGATATTTTTGGCCGCAACTAAGGAAGGAAGCGAAGGACTTTGTCCGGGCTTGTGACAAGTGCCAAAAGAACTCGCAATTAATACATAAGCCTGCGGAGGAACTCATGGCAATGAGCTCTCCTTATCCCTTCGCCAAATGGGAAATAGACCTTGTAGGGCCTTTCCCCCTAGCCCCCGCCCAAAAGAAGTTCCTGACAGTAGCCATTGATTATTTCAGCAAGTGGGTAGAGGCTGAAGCTTTGGCGAAAAACATAGAAGATGCGGTTATGGGATTTTTGTGGAAAAACATAGTTTGTCAATTTGGCATCCCCAGAATTCTGGTCTCAGATAATGGCACTCATTTCATGGGCGCCAGAATCAAAGCCTGGTGTGCTCAGATGAAAATCGATCAACACTTCACATCTGTTTACCATCCGCAAGCCAATGGCCAGGTCGAGGTGACTAATCGCATCCTCGTACAAAGAATCAAGGCACGATTGGAAATATCGGGAGGCAAGTGGGTTGAAGAGCTCAGTTTAACCCTGTGGGCATATAGAACTAGCCCCAAGGAAAGCACCGGAGAAACACCGTTCAGTCTGGTTTATGGCATGGACGTTGTGGTCCCCGCGGAGATCAGTATGGTAACCCACAGGGTTCAGAACTTTATTGAGGAGCACAATGGGCTATTGATTCTGGATGCCCTGGATTTGGTTGAAGAAAAGAGGGAAAGAGGTGCCGTTAGGATAGAACACATCAGGGGACGAGTCAAGGCAGGCTATGATAAGTCTGTAGGCAAGAGACAATTCCAAGTGGGACACGTTGTCCTTCGCAGGAATGATTTAGGAAAGACAAAAGGAAAAGGATGCTACTTGGCAAGGGCCTTTCGAAATTACAAAAATTCTGCAAGGTGGTGCGTATGAGCTAGAACAGTTAGATGGAGTCAAGCTACCACGAGCCTGGAACATAGCTAACTTAAGAAAATATTATATATGAAAAAAAAAAGCCAAATATTTATAACAATTTTGTTTCGTATGTCTCTTTGATTTATACAGGTTTAAGCCAGGATTGGCTAAGGGCGGATGCCCCAATTTGCCTTACTTGATTAACAGTTTAAGCCAGGATTGGCTAAGGGCGGTTGCTCCAATTTGCCTGAACTGATTGTCAGTTTAAGCCAGGATTGGCTAAGGGCGGTTGCCCCAATTTGCCTGACTTGATTGTCAGATTAAGCCAGGATTGGCTAAGGGCGGTTGCTCCAATTTGCCTGACCTGGTTGTCAGTTTAAGCCAGGATTGGCTAAGACCGGATGCCCCAATTTTCCTGACCTGATTTTCAGTTTAAGCAAGGATTGGCTAAGGGCAGATGCCCCAATTTACCTGACCTGATTGTCAGTTTGAGCCAGGATTGGCTAAGGGCGGATGCCCCAATTTGCCTGACCTGATGGTCAGTTTCAAGACAGGATTTGTCAAGGGCGGATGTCCCAATTTTCCTAACCTGACAGTAAGTTTAAAATCCAGGATTGGCTAGGGGTGAAATACCTAAATTGCTTGATTTGATTGAACAGATAAAGACAAGAATTACCTAAAAGGTCAGCCAAAAAATCTCAACGAAAATATTCTTGCATTCATCACAAATTTCTGGCAATACAACAAAGGAAAAATTCATACACCTTATATGAATGGAAAACTGGCGAGTTTGATTACAAACGCAGAAAATAACAGAAACATGAAAAGCACATAAAATGTTCATCCATGAGAAGTAGGAGCTCTCCGGTCAAATGCCAGAATCCGGCGAATACGCCATAGCTCACGCTCCGTTTTGTGGTAGCGTTGGCGATACTTATCAGCACGTTCGGAAATAGGGTGAGCCTTGCTCGCGGCGACGGTCAGCCGACTTACTGACTCCGTCAAATCAGCCTTTTCCTCCTGCAGCTGGCGAAGCTCGGCCCACTTCCGCTTGCAATGACGCTTTTCTTGCCTTTTCCTCTCCAGAAGACGGCACATGTAGGAGATTTTTTCCCGGAGGACGGACAATTTGTCTGTGAGTTTAAAATTTTCAGCGAACAGAGAAAGATTTCTTCGCTTCACAGTATCAAGTTCTTCAAGCAAGGAAGGAGAAGCCATTGCGAAAATTAAAGGAAAACAAATCATAAGTGCGCATATATAAAGAAAATGAGGCACGTTCCATGGAATGAAAAGTACTAGGGTTTCCAGAAAACAAGGAAACCATAGAATACCAACGGTCATTACAAGATAAAAAGTTACTACAAGTTAAAAATTGTTCAGAATGCAAGTACATAAAAAACAAACCAGGCCACACAGGCAAAAAAACAGGTTTATCCAAAGAAGGAGAGCACAACCCCAGACCTAGATCCCGACATCCAGCTCTTTCGCAAGCTGCTCCACGGTTTCCTCTGACAAGGCCCCTGGGGAAGCCCCACCCGGTAGCTCACCAAGACCGGCGAAGGTGGGGGAAGGAGTAGATGCAGGAAGAGCCAAGATAAAAGAATGGTCTGGCTGAGGCTGCTCTGGCTCAGGAGGGTTGAGCGTTGTGAGGACATGCTCGGAAAATTTGGCCGCTCCAAGATTATGCAGGCAATCTTGTTTGGAAGCATAAGTGAATGAGGTTGGCTCGGGAGGTGTCTTCAGAGGCAGGTCCCTGTCGAAAGGAAGGCCGGGGATGGTCCGAATCCCATTTGGCCTGCGCATCCAGACCAAAATGTTAGTAACCCATGGCCTCTGGGACCAGAAGCTTATAGAGCTCCTCTGAGCCCAGGAAGGCTTTCTGAGTTGTCTCCCGGGCATGTTGAATCAATTTCAGACCCTTTTCAGAGTTTAGAAATTCGGTCTCCCATCCGTCCCGAGCTCTTTCCAGAATGCCATCAGCCAATCTCCTAGCCTCCGCCAGAGCCTCATCTCGCACCTCGCTACGGGCTATCTCCACTACCTTCACTTCCGTCTTCTTCACCTCGGCTAGCTTGTCCCTGAGCTTTTTCAGCTCGGCACCTCGCTCCTTGGCCAGAGCACGAAAACGCTGCTCTTTCTCCTGCAACGCCTTGTTCTCCTTAATCAAGTCAGACTGCATCATTGAGCTCATGGCCCGAGTAGCCAAAATGGCCTTCTTAGCAGCCGCCTAGTCATAAGGAAAAAGGTTAGAACATGATAGATATATAAGAGAGAAAGAGAAAGGAAAGAAGAGTCTACCCGAGCTACATCTTGGCACCATGACTCCAGGAACTCACGGTCAGTCATTTTCTCAAGAACCCACCGGTCCGAGGATGGACATTGACCACGCATGATTTGAAGGGCCACCTCCCCTGGGCACTTCCGGACTGATGTATGGATGAAGAGGTTGGTGTTGAGGCTGGTTGTCGCCATGACTGAGGGGGCGCGTCTCCTCTGGGTGAGTCTAGGTCTCTTATCCCGGGGAGTGTCATCCTCTTCAGACTCGAAAGCAGGGGCTATTGCTGCTGCAGGGCGAAGAGGAGCCCGGGGAGGACTGGAGCCCTGAACCATAGGAGAGGAAGATGAACCCACTTCCTGAGGCCTCGGTTTTGGAGCAGCCTCTGCTCCCTGTTGGCGAGCTACGATCATCTTGCGCATCATACTTGCTGAAAAAGAGAAAGAGAAAAAGAGGATTAGGAATTTACGAAAAGTAAAAATGAAAGACAGATTAGGATAAAAAGGATTTTACCAATTTCACGAGTCAGAGGGCCCATCTCTGCTCGCTCGTTGAAAAAATCCAGGACAAAGGGTAAAAGGAGTTGGGATATATGAAGAGCATTCTCATTAAGGGTTGAGATTATCTTTTGCAGTCGAGGAGACCTGTCTCCCACGGACAAATGTGGTTGAGGGGGTAGCTTATCAATAGGTTTGGGGTCAAAACCCCAATCTCCATCACAGTATACAAACATGAATTTCTTCCTCCAAGCCTTGTTGGAGGAAGGGATCCCATACAAGAAATGAACTCCAGGTCTGGCGCTTAGGTAAAAGAAGCCAGGATGGGAACTCTTAGCTTGATAGAGATGGTAAAAAGTATGAGCCTGAGGGTCCAGCCCAGCATACCGCATAGCCAGGTTATACCCTACGATAATCCTAAAAGAGTTTGGAGTAAATTAGAAAACTGGGATTTTGTACAAATTGGAAATCTCAAGCATTAGGGGGTTTGCGGGTAGATGCAAACCCGCCTGAAATTGATCGGCATAGAAAGTTAGGCGGCCGGCCGGCGCTTGACACACCAAAACGCCCGCCGGAGGGCTGTATGGATCAAACTTTTCAGGGAGTTTATATTTATAACGAATTTACTCAACGGAATTATCGCTAAGGATGGAGGTGATTTTTGGATGATCAGGGATAGGCGGCAGATATTCCAGCGACGACGATGAGGAAGGGGTAGACGCCGCTGCCGCGGAATGGGAAGATAGTGAAGACGAAGGGGCTGACACCGCCGGAGAGGAGGAATTTATGTGAAGAGCATCGGAGGGAGAAGATGACGTTGATATTATCGGAAAAGTAATAAGAGAATGAGAAAGTACCTGGTAGATGAGGGTGGTCGGAAAAACTGAAAGCTAGAGGATGCCGAATCGCTGGGGAGAAAAAGAAGAGTGCAGGAGTGTTTGTGAGAGAGGAAATATGAAAAGTGAAGAAGAGAGAGAGAATAACGGGAATAAAAGAGAATAGGATAATTTCAAAAAACGGAAATCGGGTAAAAAGTGGGATTTGATGGGATCCCCGCATTTAATGCTTGTCAGATGAACAGTGCCCTAGGTGGTGAGCTGAAGCGCCAACCGTTTCCAAGTAGGGAAAACGCCGCTGACCTGTCAGTAGTACAGTACTCGAGGAGACATGTGGATATGGTAACCGTCTCTGGATATGGACCATCTCCAATAACTCCAATAATTAACCCTGGTCAAAAGGCGGATTTTTCGGGATCTGAACAGACAAGGAAAATTGGAAGGACGTGTGCGACTTTAATCACTTCTTAAAAAGAAACCATAAAAGTTTTTACAGATATGCCCCAACTATTTTAGAGGAGAGGAATTGATATGACCTGGATGAGTAGACCTGGATAGGGGTAGATCTGGTCGAGGGTCATTGGGGAAAAGCCCGAGAGCCAGACCAGCTTTGTCCCTGTGAGGTCCTGAACTGACTTCCTCAGAAGGGATAGAGTCTAACTTGTTTTGCTCCCTTAGGGTCCCGAGTTGACTTCCTCAAGAAGTTCAGGACAACAGATGGAGATGAGCAAAAGATTACCTTAGCTCTGGATAATCCTGGTCTGACTTAAGATCTTGGATGAGCTGAGTCAGGAAGAGCATCCTGACCTGATCTGAATCTGCTGTAAAGGATTATAGGAGAGCAGGCCTAGGGAAGGTCTGGTGCCTTGATCTCCCAGAAGGGAATAGGTAGGACCACTTGTCATAATTGGTTGCACAACGGTCTGAGATTCGCGGCCTTTGTTTTTCGAGATCCCGGATGGGGTCCCCACTGGGAAAACTATAAATACCTCAGCCTCAAGGATGAGAGGGGTATGTCATTCTTATGCATTCTTTTCCTTGCTCATTGAAATACTCCATACGCTTAGCTGACTTAAGTATCGGAGAGGTTTCTACCGAAAAACCTCCGGTGGTCCTTTTCTGACGTATTTGTGGGTGCAGGTCAGGTTCACGTCAGGCGAAGGTTTAGTCTCAGGCGTAGTCAAGTCTTCTAAATGAAACAAATAACATGTTCATAAATTTTAATTATTCCTTTATGCATATAGAGACCGTTGATACTACAAAAAGTGGAGAATTGTTTAATTCTTTACGCCAAAAAAGCATTCAGATAACGCTTAGAAGTACTATCCGAGGAACAAGGTCTTTAGATAGCACTATCTGATGATCATTTTAGATAACGCTACTCATCAAAGTGCTATTTGAAGTTCACTATACATATCACTTCCTTTACAACGTGCTATCTAAAATTAATATTAGATAACACTTCTCATATGAAGTGCTATCTGGAGTCTATACCAAATAATATTTTTTTTAAAAGCGCCTATGTACTTTTTTTTTTCATTAATCTTCTATACTCATTAAACTTGTACACAACACGACATGAAAGAGAAATACGAGAAATAAATTCACCAAAACTCATAGTCTAACAACAAAACCATAATATTACATGTACCCAAATAAATTCATAAACCAAATTATTTGTTTTAATTTTTTGATCCAAACTATACATATTAAACTAAGACTAAACATCATGTCTACAAATGCACATATCCCTGCCATGTCCTATGTAGCAGTCTTATATTTTAAAATTATCAATTGAAAACTTGAAATGAACTTCATTAAACTCTAGAAACTGCTCTCTTCCAATAAGCCTTTTTTCTTATAATAAACTAATTCCACCTACATATAGTATAATGAAAAACTTAATATAAAAAGGGAAGGGAATAAAATCAGAATTAATGAAAGAACATAGAATCACATAGGACTTTTGTCGATTTTGATTGTTTGAAACACTCTCTTAAGGCATTGTCCATGCCTTCACTGCTGAGAAAGTCTGAAACTATTTCGAAAACTAAGAACCTACAACTACAAAAAAAAAAGAAGAAAATATTGCATCAACTGGAAAAAGGAGAAGTAACAATTTTCTTCTATGTTCTGATTAAAGAGACACCACGTAATCTCTTATAGAAGTAAACTCATATGTGTATTCAAATCCTGCATTAACAGTGCAAAACAATGGTAATATAACAATTTTTAATTAGTAGGTTTTTTCTAAGGATGACATACTTCATCAAATCAAAAGTCATATTCTACACAAAGCACTCCTGACATTTAATTTTAGGGATTGTGTTACTCTATAAACTAAATGAGGTTACTAAAAGAGAAAACCCAGTATAGTAAACCCCAATTAATTTATTACACGTAAAATAAAACTCTTAAGTTCAAAAAAAGTACAAACATTCAAACTATTTTAAAGCAAAACATGGGGGTATTATCTCATCAATAGAGAATCATTAGTTTATAAAACAACATAGAATTGACTACCTAAATTAACATGTAAGGTAGACGGATAATTAAGCTTCTATTTGGTGGTCGCAACAGCACATGTTACAAGTCATATGTATGTATTTTAATGCAAAAGGTTTTAGTGAGGACCACTGTGTACCAGTGTTTTTTTTAGTCAACAAAAGTGATAGGAGACTTCATCCTAGCAAATAATTCTTTGATAAAGGTGTTATCATCTTTAAGCAAAGAAACGATCTGCAACAAAATAAACTTAAAATCAATTAAAACTTAAGAAAGAACCATAGAGAGAGAGAAAAGAGTTGAACCACCAGATACAGATCTTACAATTACATTATTTGAATGAATTATAGAACTAAAAGTTCTTACAATTACATTATTTGAATGAATTATAGAACTAAAAGTTAGAACTATGCCCTGATCCAATGTTTTGGGAAAAATAATATCTTGGCATAAGCAACACAAGCATAAATCATATTTATACAGGTAAAGGAAATACACGATTTACAGTAAGAACTAAAAAGAGACCTTTAGATAACCAATTACATAAGTTAGATGCATCTTCGAACGGACTATAGGTATGGCCTATGCAACACCACATAAGTAAATTAACAATGAAAGTGTAAACATAATTACCATCCAGTGACAGAAGAAATTCTCACCATCCACATTCACAAGAAGGTGGAGACATAAAAAGAAGATTTACCTCATTAAAAACAGCATGCTCTTTTAAAAAGTTATGATGATCGGCTTGAGGTACCTCAAGATCATCTGCAAACAAAATCAAAGCAGTTCTATTACCAACCCATCTGTTAATCATAGAGATGAGCATGCCAATTAATAATACCAAATATGGAAGAAATACACAAAATAAACTACATATATCTCCGATCGTAAGAATCTAGTTAGAAAACCATGCACCTCAGTTACATGCTCTTCCAAGAGATCCAGAACCAAATTCTCAATCTAATTTCCAGAGGCTTCATAAATAAACCAAAGACACAAGACACTCAAGTCTAGTTATAGAAATTGAGAAGCTCAAAGGTTAAGTTAAAATCCAGTGAGTAATCTGTCTTTATGTGCATGAACTCACAATAATGAACTGATCCTCCCCTCCATCTGTACGAGATATCCAACATCATAACTGGACCTTTTCATTGACTGCTTAGAACTAGATGTCTCCGCACCATCACTTATAATTAAGCACCGAAAACAACACCATAATACTTAATTTCTTAAATTCATTTTTAACTAGGCAAATAGCAAACGGTACTTATAATTAATTATGAAATATTACCTACACAAATAAAAACATCATAATCCTTAATTTAATGTACTTTCCCTTCTACAGTACCTCAAATACCATATTCATGATTCCATCTCAATCTAGGGCCTTCGGGAGTGTCCAATTTGGTTGGTTATTGAATAAACTTCAAATGTTTGTTAATGGATTTTAAATTTAAAAGTTAAAGTCCAAGAGTTTATATAATTTAAAGACCAATAGTTTGTGTAATTGAAAGGTCAAGAGTTTGTGTAGATGAAAGGCCAAAGGACTCCTAATATCTATATAAAGGGCTTGATGTTTCATTTGAAAATGTAAGAGAGAAAAATATGAAAAGATAATTTGAATAAAAAGAAAGAGTTGTGAAGGATTGTGTCTCTCTTCCCTCCACTAAAATATATACCATCTTATTCTCAAATTTTAATGGCATCCAATGGCGAATGTGACGGGTCAAATGTCGGTACCACGACTAACGAAGGCAAACAACGAGAACTGGAGCATTCAAATGAAAGCTCTTCTCGGATCTCAAGATGCGTGGAAGGTGATCAAAGAAGGTTTTAAAGAAACAATAAATACCACAGGATATACGGTCGCTCAAAGCAAGGCGTTGAAAGAGGCATGATCGAAGGATAAGGCAGAACTATACATGCTGTTCCAAGCCGTCGACGAGTCAGGATTTGAAAAGATTGCTGGTGCAACAACTTCAAAAGAAGCGTGGAATATTTTAGAAAGAGTGTTCAAAGGAGCCGACCGAGTCAAGCAAGTGCGTCTCCAAACTCTTCGTGGCGAGTTGGAGAGCATGGAGATGAAGGAGTCAGAAATTTTATCTGACTACATCACGCGTGTATAAACCATGGTGAACCAACTAAATCGTAATGGAGAAGAAATAACCGATGCGCGGGTTGTGGAGAAGATTTTGAGATCATTAACCGACAATTTGAGAATATTGTATGTGCGGTAGAAGAGTCAAAGGACCTTGCGATGCTCACAGTCGATGAGCTTTCCGGTTCTCTAGAGGCACATGAGCAACACAAGAAGAAGAAGAACGAGTCGCTTGAGGAAGTGTTGCAAGCCAAGGTGTCTACCAAAGATTAAAAGGTACTCTATACTCAAAACTTTCATGGTAGAAGACACGGTCGGGGAGATCGCAACAATAGTCATGGTGGTGGAGGCCGCGGTAGAGGTGGATACCATGAGGAGAAGGGGTAATCAAGCCAAGTGCATGGTCAAATCACTCGAAAGACAAGTGCTACAATTGTGGCAAGCATGGACACTACACAAAAGAATGCAAATCATATGTCGAGTGCTATAATTGCGGTAAGTTTGTTAACTATGAAAATGAGTGCTATTCCATAAAAAAGGTAGAAGAAAATGCTAATCTAGTAGCGGAAGAGGAGACAAGAGAAGATGGAGTTCTCATGATGGCCTACATAAATACCATTATCGACAGCGACATGGTGTGGTATCTCGATACTGGCGCTAGCAACCACATCCACATGTGCGAGCACAAACACCTATTCAAGGAGATGCGAGAGGTTGAATATGGACACATGTCGTTTGGAGATGCGTCAAAGATCAAAGTAAAAATCCAAGGTATGATTCACTATTTACAAAAACGTGGTACGGAAACTTCTATCGAGGATGTTTATTAGGTACCTGATCTTAAGAGAAATATTTTGAGTATGGGGCAACTCATGGAAAAGGGATACTCGGTATTCATGAAAAATCGGGTACTACAATTAAAAGACAATCGAGGGCGCTTGGTAACACGAGTCGAAATGGCTAAAAATCGCATGTACAAACTGAATTTGAGAAGCGTACGAGAAAAATGTTTGCGAGTTAATGTAGAAGACAAGGCATCGCTGTGGCATCTCCGCTTTGGTCATCTTCATCATGGTGGTCTAAAAAAGTTAGCAAAAAAAGAACATGGTGAACGGGCTGCCGGATATAGATTATGAGGGAAAATTTTATGAAGAATGTGTGCTTGGCAAGCAAGCGAGAACCTCGTTTCAAAAGAAGGCAGAATATCAAGCTAAACACACTCTCGAGTTGATTCATACCGACATATGTGGACCAATCACCCCTAAATCTTTCAGCGGTAAAAGGTACTTCATTTCCTTTATCGATGATTTCTCACGAAAAAATTGGGTTTATTTTTGAAAGAAGAATCCGAGGTATTCGAGGTGTTCAAAAAACTCAAAGTGATGGTGGAGAAGGCAACTGGTAGACACATCAAAGTTGTACGATATGATAGAGGTGGCGAGTATATTTCGATGGCTTTCATGAAGTATTGTGAGGAGAAAGGCATAGGGAGATTTCTAACCGCACCATACTCTCCTCAACAAAACGGTGTAGCCGAGAGGAAGAACCGGACTATTCTCGACATGGTTCAATCAATTCTTAAGAGCAAGAAGATGCCGAAGGAATTATGGGCAGAAGCCGTGCAATGTGCCATCTATGTACAAAACCGATGTCCACATATGAATAGATGATCAAACATCACAAGAGGCATGGAGTGGACAAAAGCCGACAGTCTCTCATCTCAAAGTGCTCGTAGTGTGGCTTATGCACACGTACCAGATCAACAAAGAACTAAGCTCGAAGACAAAAGCAAAAAATATATTTTTATTGGATATGATGAGAATATAAAAGGATACAAGCTACTCCACCCGATAAGCAAGAAGGTGACAACGAGTCATGATGTGAGAGTAAACGAAGCAAGTGAGTGGGACTGGAACAATTCAACATAGGTTATCATCGAAGTTAAAGAATCATCAACCGTTGCACCAACATATTTACCAAAAAACTCTGAAACTACCGATGATGAAGATGAGCCAAGACAACCAAGGATGCGAAGCATGCAAGATTTGTACGATTCAATAAGAGAGGTGCATTTAATTTGTCTTTTGGGGGATACTGGAATAATTGCATTTGAGGAAGCGGTACGAGATGAGAAGTGGCAAGCAGACATGAATGAAGAAATAAATGCAATCGGGTGAAACCGAACTTGGGAGCTGGTTGAGTTGCCAAACGGAAGTCAGCCCATTGGAGTAAAATGGGTATACAGAAAGACGATGAACAATCAAGGCGAGATAGAGCGTTACAAGGCAAGGTTAGTTGCAAAAGGTTATCGCCAAAAAGCGGGGATAGACTATGATGAAGTCTTTGCCCCGGTTATAATAATGGACGATTCGACTTCTCATTTCTCATGCAGCTCAATTCAAATGGAATTTTTTTCAAATGGATGTCAAGTCAGCCTTTTTGAATGGCGTGATAGAAGAAGAGGTGTACATAGAGCAACCACTTGGGTACATAAAAATTGGGGAAGAAAAGAAGGTGTTGAAACTAAATAAGGCATTTTATGGGTTGAAACAATCACCTCGAGCTCGGAATACCCGCATCGACACTTACTTAAAGAAGAACGGATTTACTAAATGCCCATACGAGCAAGCTCTATACGTGAAAACGAATAATGGTAATTTTCTCTTTGTCGCTCTTTATGTTGATGACCTCATCTTTATGAGGAACAATGTTGGAACGATAGAGGAATTTAAAAGAGCGATGACTCGGGAGTTCGAGATGACGGACGTGGGTTTAATGAAGTACTTTCTTGGTTTGGAGGTTAGATAAGAAAAGACTGGGGTTTTTGTGTCACAAGAAACATACGCTAAAGAAATTCCGAAAAGAAACAGAATGACGGATTGCAACCCGGTATTTACACCAATGGAACAAGGGGCAGAAGTTTCTAAGTTTGACGGTGGAGAACAAGTAGATGCGACCAAATACCAAAGTCTAGTTGGGATTCATGGCTATCTAACATGCGCAAGGCCAGATCTTTCTTTTAGTGTTGTCATTGCAAATCGATTCATGGAGGAGCCGGTTTATTCACATTGAAAGGCATTGAAATGTATCATACGGTACATCCAAGGAACGATGTCACTCGGTTTGTTCTACTCAAAAGAAGAAGATTACATACTGGTTGTCTATTCTGACAGTGATTGGTGCGGAGACATAGACGATCAGAAAAGTACCTCGGGATATGTGTTTTTTTATGGGAGATACTGCGTTTGCTTGGCTTTCAAAGAAGCAACCAATCGTGACGCTCTCAACATATGAATCTGAATATGTAGCAGCATCTTGGTGCGTATGTCATGCGATATGGCTTAGAAATTTGTTGAGCGAGATGGAGCTAAAGCAACTATAAGCAACCGTGATTAAATTTGACAACAAATTAGCAATTGAGTTGGCAAAAACCTAGTGAACCATGAAAGAAGCAAACATATCGACGTTCGTTTTCATTTTATCTGAGATCATGTGAAGGAAGGAAGTATAAAATTGGTGCATGTGGCAAGTCAGGAACAAGTAGCGGATATCTTCACAAAGCCGCTACCGAAAGTGTTTCTCGACAAATGCAAGAAGCTGATTGGCATGACGGACGGTAGAAGCATTTAAGTTTATGGGGGAGTTTTATTGAATAAACTTTAAATGTTTTTTTAATAATTTTTAAATTTAGAAGTTAAAAGGCCAAGAGTTTGTATAATTGAAAGGCCAAGAGTTTGTGTAATTGAAAGGTCAAGAGTTTGTGTAGGTGAAAGGCCAACATAATTTAATATCTATAGAAAGGGCTTGTTGTTGTTTTATTTTGAAAATGTAAGAGAGAAAAATATGAAAAGATAATTTGAATAAAAAGAAAGAGTTATGAAGGATTGTGTCTCTCTTCCCTCCACTAAAATATATATCATCTTATTCTCAGTGTCCAATTTGGTCGGTGAGTACAAAATATATATAGAAAAATAAGGATTTCTTGTCAAATATCTGTAGTTAGTGAAGCACAATGAAAACAAAAGGTTATGCCATGGTAAACAAATAGGAAACATGGAGCAGCCAGGAAAATTTCGCACCCTAAGATAACTGCTAAGATAAAATGACCAAACTTTTTCCATTTGTTTCTCACCTTGAATTTTGGAGAAACAAAGTAAAATAAATTCTGATTATAGAACAAAAACAATAGTCCTCACTTTGATTGGTGACACAAGGTGAATATTTCTTGTGAGCAGTGCCAGTTTTTCCAAGCAGCGCCGATTTCGTCAGAGGAGCAACAACAGGGCTACAAAGAAAAAATGGAAGAGAGAGATAGAGAGAGAGAGAGAGAGAGAGAGAGGAAGAGAGAAAAGAAGATAGGGGAGGGGGAGAGAGAAATCTTACCATAAAGGTGGCGGCGGAGGTGGCGGTGGCTAACGGTGGAAGGAAGGGTTCTTAATATATCATTTATATTTCCAATGGATAATCATTGTTACTTTTTACTTTTCTATTAAAAAGCAAAATTTATTTTACTGTTCTTACCCTTACTTTTATTATTTCATGATTTTAATTATTTTAAACAAAATGATATTATGATCATTTGATACCTATAATTATAATACCAATTATCTTTTTTAATTTCTCTAAAATATTCGGTTGCAACACATATAATGGAATAAAGGCTGTATGTATTTTGGTCTGGTGTCTATGAGCTGGAAAGCCACATGGAGAAGGGAGAAGTTTTTCTCTATTAATTATAAGTTGTGGACATTTCAGATAGCACTTCATGTTTGAAGCGCTAAATAAAAATGATTGATTTAGATAGTGATCAGTAAAAAAATTAGTCTTTGAAATATTGAAATCATTCATACAGCGGTTCTTGTTTAAAGCGCTATGTAAAATTGCTATTTAACATATTTTAGATAGAGCCTATTAATTGCTATTTACTCTTTGTTTTTCCCCATACAGCTAAGTAATAGGAGGAGTTTAGCGCGTAAATAGATGAAGTTTGACAATCGAGAGACGAGATCGAGCTTTCCGGTGGAAAAGTAAAAGATTTATCGAGAAAACGAGACGCAAAGGCAGGAGCTTCGATCGACGTAGGAGACGACGTACCACTGACGCTGCTCACCGCTCACATCGATCGAAGAGCTGCCGATGATAGGTTGATGCAAACTGTCTGAAGCGTCGATCCTTGCCCGCGTCTATTGACTCGCGTCGACGCCGATGCTAGAGAGCTATTTTGGGAAGTGACTTGCGGCCCAAGTTTTGGAAAATCTATATAAACTCCTATGTAACTCGTTTTTTTGGGCAAGCTTTTACTATTCCTAGGGTTCCAAGACCTTTTAGGGGCTGACAATCCCTAAGAGTGTTCTTTAATTTCTTAAATACTTTTCATAATTCTTAGTTTTTAAATTTCAAGTTTTAGGTAAAGTAGAATAGTTTTTAGATACTAGTCATAGATTAGTTTTAGTTCATGGATCTCTTGATTGGACGATTGTTACTCTTTCGTCATTAATTCGTAAGTTTTCAACTTCGTTTGCTTTAATTAGTTTAAATTCTTAATTGATCTTCTTAGTATAATTCAATCTTTCACCCACCCACCCCCCACCCCCTCCCTGTTATGATGAATTGTATATTTGGATGTGTTGGGTTTGTGATGATGAGATTGATGATGACTGGTAGCTAGATCTTATGGGTCTAGAGCCTAGATTCATTTAGAACCATCAATTGGATTGTTAATTGGTCGTGGAGACGATTCGAAGCTCTAGAACCCTTGTTTTCTCAAATATTTTTAAGAGTTTTGATTTCTTAGTTCTTCTTTTAAGTCAACATAATGATTCTAAGTGTTTAGAATGGTTTTTCGTTTAATTTCTTATTCATGAAAATCGAACACAAAAGGAACCTCCGATTAGTTTTTCTCGAGAGAATTGACTCGGTTCAACTTGCCAACCTACGAGTGAACTCGTACTCTTGTGAGCGAACTTTGAAATCTTGACAAACTATGTATAAAAAGTTGGTGCGTAAAGTTCGAATCATTAATGTTACGGCCGATGGCGTTGCGGATACCATTACCAACCTTGCGTCACATTCAAGGAGATCCAGTTCATCTTCAATCTTTACTATGCCTACTTATCTTTGTAATGAAGATGATGATGTCATAGATTTCAATTTTGAAGCTGCTGCTTTGCTAAAATGAAGTTATCTCATATCGGAGCTCGATGATCTCTTTCCTTAGGAGATATTTTATGATTTTGTTTGATAAACACTATTTTGATCTATTTTGTTATCTATTCTAGTGTGGAACGAGTACGAACTCTTATCCTAATTTATTAAGGTCTTCATTTGCTTTTGAAAATGTTGTTACGGATGTTGAAAATCTCTTCTTCATCATTTTATGTTTAATTGCAGCAATTTAAGGGAAGTATTTTTTGTGATTCTACAAGTATAATACTTGGTATTTTATTCATATGAGTTTTGGCCAAGAAAAGCAAGAAGGGGGAGATAGTTGATTCACGTATTTCTCAAATACGTGATTTAATAATTATCAACTTATTTTGTCTTATTTAATATCTTGACTTTCTTTCCAAGATTTAATTATTTAACAAAGATTGATATTCATCATATTTGATAATTATCTTGTATATTATTTAGTCATAGATTAAGGTGTAATTCCCTTTCCCTAGTTTAGTAATCGTATATTGTAGTATTTATTATTTAGAAATCTATGATTTTATCTGGTTTCCTTTATATTGATATTTATGTACAATATATTATATTTATTTATTTCCTTAGGATAGAAAACATTTTTAGCTATTAAATATTATTAGGACTCGGAATATTTGATCTTATTTCCTTACTAATGATATTTACTTGTAATATTTTATATAGATCGCTTTTTCTTATTTTATAGGTCTCTTTTACAGGAATGGTTTGCCTTATATAAAGTTGATGGATTGGTCACAATTACACACGAATTCAGAGAGAAATCGAAGCTAGAGAAGTTGAGAGCTATTTTAGTCAAGCTGCAGATTTTTGATACTGGTGGATACGACTGCGAATGCTTTCGACGTCTACAATCATATCCTGTAGTTTGAATTATTTTCTTCTTATTTTTACAATTTTCATTAAGATCAAATCTTGTGGTTGTAAATCTTAGTTTTTGGAAGAGTTATACTGATTTAGATCATATCTCCTCATTAGGAGTTTTTAGTTTATCTTTACTTACTATATTACGTTTCATTGTAATAATTGAAATACAAGTTTTAATTAGTAAAGAATTTTGCCCTGTTGGCTTGATTATAATAATAAACTATTCTTATAGCCAATGTTTTTATAGGAGTGTCCTTTTATTTCCGATGCCTTTTATTTTACACTCTACACAATAAATACGTATTTTATTGATTAAAACTGGTAATTGAGGTCTGCAGCTCTTTCATCTGGTATTATCTTAGTTTTTGAATTCAATTTCTAAAGAAAAGTCTATTTTATGCCAACAGTGCTCGAGAGGTATGGGAAGAGCTCAGAATCCCGCTATGCTCCTACGTGTTTCATGTGGAAATATCTTTAAGTTCAATTTCTCATGGTAATAGTTATATTACTTCTTTCTATAATCAGTTCAAGAGCATCTTGGATGAGTATATTAGTTTTAGGCCTACTGAAAATGTTCTGATATGTCACTAAAAATCCTTACGTAATATATGTGGGTATTTATGGTAAGCGACCTCATTTCCTGGAAGGAGCATTTCTTCTGGGAAGTGAGCGAGCTGGTTAGTGTCTTCTGGGTGGTTAGAGAGTTAGTTTGAAGAGTAGCGACCTGGAGTATGAGGATGAGTTCTCATATAGGGTTGCGACCTCTTATGCTTGTCTGTTGGGCGTTATCTTTTAGCTCGATTATGGGCTTTATAAATATCATACACAAATGGGCTTATATGGATAGTCTATGGGGTCCTGACGAACTATATGGAAAGAATAATAGGCCCAGGCCTATTCTGGTAATTTAAGCGAGAGATCTATTATTTATGGGAACTTAGCATACGGGAGAAATCCTAATTCTGAGTCGGTCACGATATTTATGGAATTGTGTTGGGAGAAGGAAACCCTGGCTTGGGGAGCACTTCTCTTGTCTCTATAAAAGGGATGTATACCTCTCTTTATTTTCTAAGTTGAAATCATTGTTATTGACGGATTGATCTCTGAATTATCTCTCGCACTATCTGACTTAAGCATCGGAGGACATTCGCCGGGTCTGCCACCCAACTCGGCTGAAGGTGTTGTTTTGCAGGATCGGCTAGGTCGCCAGGAGGCTTTTTGGAGACTTATCAGGTCACTGTGATGTTTTTTCTTCATTATTCAGGTCGCTGATCTCTTGTTTGAGGTTAGTACCTCTATTATTGGTAACCAATCTTTGTGGTTTTATCATGTTCTTATGGTCTTTGTACCTATAATAAATTTGTTGATATGACGACTTTTCAACACGTCAGATTTAGTGATTATTTTTTTTTATTAGAAGAGTATCAAAGGGAGTTAACTAATTAAAATCCAATATATAATCCTCTTGAATCTATGGATTTGTTGGCTCGAAATCAAACTAATCTCAAATTCTTATATAACAATACAAGAAAAAGGGAATAAACTAATACTAAATGTTCTCGTGGCTTTATTATTTAGGAGTCTATGATTTTATCTGGTTTCTTTTATATGATATTTATTTAATATATTATTTATATTTCTTTTTTTAGGATAGAAAACATTGTTAGCTAGTGAATATTATTAGGACTCTAAAGAATTGATCTTATTTCCTTATTAATGATATTTACTTGTAATATTTTGTATAAATCATTTTTTCTTATTTTAGGTATCTTTTACAAGACTTTCCTATATAAAGGTGAGAAATTGCTCACAATTACTCACAAATTCCGATAGAAAAATTGAAGTTAGAGACGTTAAGAGCTATTTTATTCAACCTGTAGATTTTCGATACTTGTGGATGTGACTGCGAATGCTTTCGATATCTACAATCATGTCCCGTAGTTTGAATTATTTTCTTCCTTTTTTTTTTTAGTTTTCTTTAAGATCCAATTTATGATTGTAAATCTTATTTTTTGGAATTATACTGATTTAGGTCATATGTGCCATTTAGGAGTTTTTAGTTTATTTTACCAAGTAGATTACGTTTTTTTGCTCTGTAAATGCAAGTTTTAATTAGTAAAATCTTTTGCTCTGTAAGCTTAACTATAAGAATAAACTGTTCTTATAACCAATGTTATCATACGCGTGTCCTTTTATATACGCTGTCATTTGTCTTACACTCCACACAACAATTTTATTAGTTAAAACTATGAGTTGAGGTCTGTAACTCTTTGAACTTGTATTATATTGGATTTTGAATTCAATTTCTAAGGAATTCTCCATAGCGTGTTTTATTTCAATGGTGCTCAAGAAGTTTGGGAAGAGCTCAGAATCCGTTATGCTCGTAAGTGTTTCATGTGGAAAGATCTTTAAGTTCAATTTCTCATGGTAATAGTTGTGTTACTTCCTACTATAATCAGTTCAAGAGCATCCTTGATGAGTATATTAGTTTTAGGCCAACTGAAAAATGTTCTTATAGTCGTTGTACCTATAATATATTTGTTGATATGGTGACTTTTCAACATGTCAGACTTAGTGATGGTTTTTTTTATTTTTTTTAGTTTTCTTGATTCTTATGCACTGATAAAGAGTTCACTAATTATAATTTAATATATAATCCACTTGAATCTATAGATTTGTTAGCCCAAAATCAAACGAATCTCAAATTCTTATATAAAAAAAGAAAAAGGGAATGAACTAATCCTAAATGCTCTAATGGCTTTATTAGTAATTATACCGTGGATCTGGACTGGATGCACCTTGTAGGGTGCA
The DNA here is from genome assembly GCA_014905375.1 of Phtheirospermum japonicum. Taxonomy (NCBI): domain Eukaryota; kingdom Viridiplantae; phylum Streptophyta; class Magnoliopsida; order Lamiales; family Orobanchaceae; genus Phtheirospermum; species Phtheirospermum japonicum. The sequence goes on from BMAC01000478.1 coordinate 184,819, forward strand.
CATAGTAATTTAATTTATTATTGCATACCTGATATATATTATTATATATAATTGGTTATTATCATATATAATTGATACATATCATCACAAATAAATTCTAAATCCAAAATCTAAAACCCTAAAATAAAATAAAAGGTAAAACAAAAAACTAAACCCTAAAAATAAAAAACTAAACCTAAAATAGAAAACCGAATCCTAAAATTGAATATTAAACTCTAACCCTAAATTTATATCATATATCATCACATATAACTGACATATATATCACATAAAACTAACACATATCATCACATAACTGATAGAATTATAGATATTTGTCGAGACCATAATACAAAAAACTAAACCCTAAAAATGTAAAATTAAACCCTAAAATGTAAAAATAAACCCTAAAATGGAAAAGGAAACCATAAAATCTAGTATTTTGTCACATATTATCACGTATAACTGTTATATATAATCACGTATAACTGAATGATAATTGATTTTAGAGGGTGCACCAAGCAAGGTCCACCAAGTACATGTAAATTGCCGCTTTACTAGCAATACAATGGATAAATGCTTTCAAGTGATAGGATATCCACCAAGTTGGAAAGGGCTCAAAGTTCCATAACTGGTTATAAAGATTATATTGCTAATGTTGTATTTTCTTCTTTAGTTTCAACTTCTGAGGGCTCTGTTCCATCTCAAGTCCATGATCATCAATTATTTTCTCCTGCCATGGTGGAACAATTCTTGGCCTATGCGTAGACAACAGTTTCAAAAACTCTTATTTGATCATCCACAATATGCACCTGTGTTTGTATTATATATCAAGATTTCATGAAATATTGTAACATCCTCTTCTTATAAATGAATTCTTGGTACAGGAGCAACTGATCACATGGTGAAAAGTCCAATACGTATAAGTATACATATGGGATGAAATAGGATGTTATATCCTAGAGTTTATTTTTTCTAAATATTATTTTTGACATTCTCGCCAAGTTTATTAGATATTAATTATTTAGAAAAGATTTGATATTTATCTTCTTTGGTATTTATCTTGTATATTATTAGAATTAGCTTATGTAATTCACTTTTCTCCAGTTTAAAAACTTTTTGTTTCAAGTCTTGGAATTAATTAGAGTCTTAGGTTTATCTTATTTCCTAACTAATGAGGTTTACTTGCAATATATTATAAATATCTTCATTTCTTCTTTTGTAAGTCTTTTTTACAAGCAATATGTGTATATATATAGTTGGGGACTTTCTCTACAATCTCAACATGGAGATACCACAAAATATAGAGATACAAGATCAATAGTTGAGAGTTGAAAGGGTTTTATTTGATCAACATTATTATGCCCAAAGGGAGATTTAACTACTACATCTTCACCAACATTCCATTGTTGGTGATTATGTGGGACCTACCCTTCGGAATCATGTGCGACGTCAGTGATTATGTCGTGGGAGCTGTGTTAAGGCAAAGAATTAATAAGGCGGCCCATGTTACTTACTATGCTTCGAGAACGTTGAGTCCCGCCCAAGCAAATTACATGACTGCTTAAAAAAGAGCTCCCATTTGTCGTTTTTGCTCTCGAGAAATTCTGCTCATACATCGTGGGCACAAAAGTGGTGGTCTTTACTGATCATGTATCTCTTCGACATCTCCTTACAAAGAAGGAGACGAAACCAAGACTCATACGATGTATATTGTTGCTCTAAGAGTTTGATATAGAAATCAAGGACAAGAAAGGTGCTGAGAATGCTGTAGCAGACCATCTAAGTCGATTGACGCATGTGGAGGACAAATTATAACTCAGCGAGAGCTTTCCGGATGAAGATCTACTTGTGGTTGAACATTTCCAACAAAACGCAACCCTTGTACGCTGATTTGGTGAATTTCCTAGTTGCTCATATTTTCCCAGCAGAGATAGTTAAAGCAAGGAGGGGTAAACTAGAAAATGATGCCAAATACTACGTGTGGGATGATCCATATCTCTGGAAGCACTGCGCCGATCAAGTAATTTGAAGATGTGTCCCAAATTCTGAGTTCCATTCGATTCTATCCTTTTGTCATGTTCACGCCTATGGGAGACACTTTGGCTCCAAGAGAACAGCCCAAAGGTCCTTGATAGTGGTTTCTACTGGCCGAGTCTATTTCGAGATGCGCACCATTTTTTTAAGTCGTGTGATAATTGTGAAAGAACGGGAACTAGTTCGAATAAGAAACCAAATACCCCAGAATCCTATATTGATCTTTTAGATCTTTAACGTGTGGGGTATTGATTTCATAGGGCCCTTTCCGCTTTCTTTCAAAAATCTCTACATATTGCTTGCGGCTGATTACGTCTCCAAGTGGGTGGAAGCGAAGTCCACTCAGACTAACGATTCGAAGGTGGTTGCACGTTTTATCGAATCTCGGATCTTCTCGATATTTGAGATTCCCTGGTCAATGACAAGCAATTCGAGAACTCATCTTTGTAACAAGACAGTGGAAGCGCTACTTCAAAAATACGGTGTCATCCATAGGATTTATACATCTTATCATCCACAGACAAGTGAGAAAGCTGAGACATCAAATTGAGAAATAAAATCTATCTTGGAGAAAACCGTCAATGCGAACCAATAGTATTGGAGAATCAAACTCAAGGATGCACTTTGGGCGTATAGGTCAGCTTATAAGACACCAATTAGGATGTCTCCATATCGACTCATTCTTGGGAAGCCATGCCACTTGCCGATTATGATTATGATTATGATTATGATGGCGCAGGGTTACAACGGAAGTTGCAACTGCGAGAATTGGAGGAGATTAGGAATGAAGCGTTTGAGAACTCCTTGATCTACAAAGAAAAGACAAAGGCTTTCCATGACCTCAAAATTTCAAGAAACATTTTGTCGAGGGCGAGAAAGTGCTACTTCTTCATTCTTGCCTTAAGTGGTTTCCAGGGAAGCTACGTTCCCGGTGGGTTGGACTATTTTTCATCACTCATGTATTCCCGCATGGTGCAGTGGAGAATTATAGCTCTAAGACGAGCAAAACCTTCAAGGTGAAGGGACACCTACTCAAGCCGTATTATGAAGGATTTCACACAGTTAACGAGGAACGGATGGAGTTGGAGGCACCACCTTCAACTTAAACATGGGTGCAAGAAGACAAGCCAACGACTTTAAAAAAAGGCGCTTGTTGGGAGGCAACCAAGTGTTTACATTATTTTTGTTTTCAATTTTTTTTTCTTTTTTTTTTCTCTTTCTTTCTATCTCACAGTTGAAGGGGGAGAAAGGTCTGGTTGAAGATTTTGGATGATTGGGCTTACTTTATGAAGAAAATTCATCGTGACTGCTTGGAACCGGGATTTTTCCGCCATTTCCTCGGGTGATTTCTATTTCTACTTACTCCTCATACTGAATATTTATTTTTTTGCTATTATGATTGCTTGAGGATAAGCGATGGTTTAAGTTTGGGGGATTTTGGGGGAATTAATGGTCTATTTGCTATGATGATCCGAGAGATGATTTATAATATTAAAATTACTTACTTGCATTACTTAGGCGAATTATGTTCTGGTTAAAGTCTTTATACATCATTTGATTTAGAGATCAAGAGCATGACTGTTAGTACTTTTGTGATTCATTTGTGGGGCATCAATTCTAACTTGTTTGCATTGTTGAGGTGTCCATGTGGTTGTCGTACTCAATATGAATTTGTGTGGGCCCTTGAAGTTGGCAGTTGTGTGACAATATCCCGTTAGTCGAAACAGAATTTGTTCAAGTCCGATTCGAGTATACCGACAAGTTGTATTCGAAAAGAAAAAAAAAAGAGATTGAGGTGCTGAAAAAGCTGTCTATCCGTGTTCACCAAGTGCATTTTACTTACAATACGGGCGATTTCCAACGAAGACACAATCAGCAGCCCCAAATCTTACGCACGTATGCATATACATAAATGGCGCACACTAATCATATTCCAATCAATCGGAGGTGAAGTTTGACAAATAGAATGCCTAAATAATACGATCCTCCTATTTGGCGCCTGGTTCTAAATATCAAGTCAAGAACGGTAGTGCAGAGCAGCATGCCTCAGTAAAATATATATATATATATATATATATATATATATATATATATATTATTAAACGGGTGGACGAGATATTTGATCTCAACCAACAAGAGATAGTAGCCAAATCATCGAGTAACAAGGGGAAACCATAGTACATTGATGTAGCGTATATGAAAAGGGGTTGCCAATCTACTGGGGTCACTCTAGTCGATACGTGAAACGCTTGTGATTTCTAGAAATATAAGGGTGTCTAGAGTTCGGATGAGTTCATTTAAGCAATTTGAGTGACTTACTAGTGCGAAAGTGCGAGGACCTGAGCAAATGATCATCTTCTCGATGTTATGTGTGTTTGTGCTTTAATTCTATATTTCTTGGGGACAA
>BMAC01000478.1:194241-212410 GCA_014905375.1 Phtheirospermum japonicum
TGGTGTAATTTTGACGACTTGTGGTTGGTGAATGTATTAATAATTTTCTCGGTTAACTTTGCTTTAATGTTTATGTGTCGATTATGGAGTTATAACAATTTAGGTTAAACCTATTAGAAAAATGGATTTGTAAAATGTTCTGAATAAGCAATATTTTAGAAGGTAATTTCTACAAAAACGTTCTGAAAATATATTTTCTAGAAGATATATTTTCTAGAAGATATATTTTGAAATTCGTTCTAAAAAATAACTCTCTAGAAGGTAAATAATAACATACGGTGTAGGTTTGATTCTAGAACGTATATTTATGCACCCATTCTAGAACAATATCTTTTCTAGAACGGATATTACAAAATTTCGTTCTAGAAACAAATCTTTCTAGAATAGATATTACAAAACTCCGTTCTAGATAATATCTTTGCAGAAAATATATTTTACATACTCGTTCGAGAATAAAGACTTTTCAGAACGTATAATCTACATACCTGTTCTAAAAATAAAGATATCTAGAATGGATATTTGGAATACCTGTTCTAAAATAATATCTTTTCACAACATATATTCTGGATATTCGTTCTAATAAATTATCTTCCTAGAACGAATATTCAAAAAACCTATTCTACAATAATAACTTTGCAGAACATATATTTTGGATACCCGTTCTAATAAATGATCTTTCTAGAACGTATATTCTAATATACGTTCTACAATAATGACCTTTCAAAAAGTATATATTAATTGCCCGTTTTAAAAATAGACGTTCTAGAATGGTTTAATCCGTTCTAGAACATAAGACATTCTAGAACAATTTATCTAATAACCGTTCTAGAAAGTAGTATCTAAGATATGGGTGATATTTGAGAGACCCAAAATACGACCTTTTAGAACGGGTATAAAACTTTCTAAAATAGGTAAATAACCGTTTAGAAGGTCTGACTTTCTAGAACGGGTAAAATAATCGTTTTAGAAAGTCAGACTTTCTAGAACGTTGTATCTAGAACGCGGCAAAATCCATTCTAAAATGTCTTTTTTATTCGTTTTACAATATCTTTATTGCACTAATGTTATCTGCAGGATGGAGTGTGACTATAATCTCTTTGGTTCTATTTGTTGCTTGGTCATGCATATGTAATGTATGCATGGCTGAATGCTTGAATGACCGTTTATAATTTCCAACAACAAAATGATGTTTTCGCCTATTTATAAGAGATAGCTACATGACTACAAAGACACTCTTCTAGTTTTTTGGGTTTCGTGTTTTCACACTTTTATCACGCTACTACTACTGCCTAAGAATTTACCATGAACTATTTCGATAACTAAAGTCTTGTATGAATGGTTAATGTAAATTCTTATTCTAATTCTTGGTTTTATTAAATAAATAATATATTTTTAATCTGGAATTAAAAAAATTATACATTTTGGAAAAAAAGTCAATTTTCTGGAGTGGGACGCCCTTGGGAATGGCGTCCCGCTCACAATCTAAAAGGTACAAATAATAAACAGTCTAGAATGTGAGCGGGACGCCATTCCAAAGGGTGTCCCGGACCTAAAGTGACATTTTAGAAGGTATAAATAAAAACCGTTTTAGAATGTGACCTAAAGTGACTTTCTACTCTTTTTGGGTCTGAATGAAAAAAAAGAGAGAAATTAACATTTTCACAAAATTAATAATTTTCTCATTTACAAGTAAAATCAATTTTATTAAATAATTAACAACTAAACAAGAAACGAATAAATTCGAATTTTTACATAATTAATGATTTTCTCACAAAATAAATAAATTAAGACTTTTTCCACATAATTAATAATTTCATATAAATTTAATTTTCACATAATTAAAATTTTACATAAATAAATCAATTGACATATTAACAAATTTAATTATTTACATAATTAATAATTTCATCACAAATCAATAAATTTAAATTTCACAAGCAATTAACAACTAAAATTAACAATAACATATATATTCACAAACATATAAATTATTAATTATGTGAATAATTAAATTTGTTAATATTTCAATTGAGTTAATTTGTGTAAAATTCTTAATTATGTGAAAATTAGATTTATATGAAATTATTAATTATGTGAAAAAAGTCTTAATTTATTTATTTTGTGAGAAATCATTAATTATGTGAAAATTCGAATTTATTCGCTTCTTGTTTAGTTGTTAATTATTTAATAAAATCGATTTTATTTGTAGATGAGAAAATTATTAATTTTGTGAATTTTTTTTTTTTTCATTTCAACTCAAAAAAAGAGTAGAAAATCACTTTAGGTCACATTCTAGAACGGATTTTACTTATACTTTCTAGAATGTCACTTTGGGTTCGAGAATGGCATTCCGCTCACATTCGAGAATGGTTATTATTTGTACCTTCTAGATTGTTAGCGGGACGCCTCCAAAAATTCAACTTTTTTTCAAAATGTACTATTTTTTTAATTTCTAATTAAAAATATATTATTTATTTAATAAAACCCTTATTCTTATTCTTACCCTTTCTTTTTCAAAATCGGGCATAATGGCAACACTTTGCCTAGGTATACACGTCAATTATTCCCAATTAGAGGGTATAAAAATAGGATCGTGCAAGATATTATTAAAAAGAAAAAAAATGACACGCACAAGATAATTAACAACTTTTATACATTACCCCTTGGAATATATACCCACCTACTCGACAACAATGTCAATTATTTTTCTAACTGAATGTTCAATTATATATATATATTTTTATTGAATTTCGAGTGAAGAACTAATGACTATTTTGTTGAAAAATCCAATCTAAGTGAAAATAAGGAAGATTTCGTAGAAGATTTTCGGATAAAAATAATTAATGTTATGTTAAAAATAATGAATATTATATAATAAATAAGTAAATTTTCGGAAAAGAAAGTGAACATTGAGTAGATTGTAATTTGACAATAATTAAATTTATGTCGAAAGAAAAACACAATTATTGTGACTTTTTCAATACGTAACTGATGAAAGACAATTTAAGTATTTGTTAACTTTATGTATCAAGAGAGTTTTTGATGAATAAGAAAACTCTAATTTCTACCGCCTCTTCCGTCTCTTTTATGTTTTCTGCTTTTCCTTTTACACGTTATCAGCACGAAACTCTAACCTATGAGAGTGATCGACAAATAAACCTCCATATCCAAAGCAACAATTATACAATTTTCATAGATCAAAATACTAACTGCGCTGTAAGTTTGGAAAATTATTTTCTCACGTTTGAACCGTTGGATCGTGTTACAATTTTTACAGAACTTCAAGACCTATTAAATTACGTTCTGAACAGTGGAGATTGGTTTCATAGATACGAGAAAATATATATAAATTTTGAACATAACAGATTTTATTTTCAAGAATTTCTGTGCATCCTTTTTAAAATGGGCACTCACCATATGCTCCTATAGGTAAATTATTATCCCAAATAGTCCATTGGTATTTTAACTTACCAATTAATCCAAAATAATACATAAGATTACTAATTTAACCTTATTAACCAATTTATACTTATTTTATCCTTATTTCATACTTCTCACCGTTTAAATAAAATCCATACTATTCCATATTAATTTCATACTACTCACCATTCAACCAAAAATCTATACCACTTCATATTAATTTCATACTGCCCACCGTTCAATCAAATTCTATACTATTACATATTAATTACAACAAAAAATTTACACGACATATTAATTTCATACTACCCACCGTTCAACCAAAATAAATACTACTTCATATTAATTTTATACTATTATTCGTATTTCATAATAATATTTTATATAATGATAGAATTTCATACTATATTGTGAAATCTTATATCAAAATATTGTTAGATTTCATACTATCTCTTGAAATTTCATACTGACATTAACATTCATAGGGTAATATGAGAATTACATACTACTGACCCATTACAAACTAAATTCACATACAAAATCAAAAATTCATACTATATATGAACTTCATACTACTATGTCGTCCATCTGCCACTCTACGAAAGAAGCAAGCTAAATTACATCCTACAATGAGTTGGTGGTGTGATAAATCTAAAAGACAAATTACAAAAACTAAAGATAAATTGATAAAATAAAAGTTACCAATTAATTAAGTTAATTAAATGAGTGATGTGCCATTTGTTTCAAGCACACACTACACAAACCAGACAACTCGCCTGGTTATAAACCCACAACAAAATATTGACAAAATAACACCAATAGCAAACTCATGTTATTTGATGATAATTTGTTGCAATATAAAAAACAATCTGACCCCACCCCTAACCATCTACTCTCACGAAGAGCCCTCCATCAAGACAATCTCCTCAAACACCAACACCACATCCACATGCATTTTATTACAAATTCATCAATATAAACCCTTCGCCCACACCAATAACTACTTTTGCACCAATCGCAAGTTCTTCATATGCAATTTAGTAGATTTGGAATTATAAAGGCGATACCCTTTTGAATTAATTTCAACTTCTCGTGCCTTTTTCCCACCACTTCTAGTCGTTAACACTATCGCCGTGATAGGATGAGAGCTACGGAGGCGGCAATAGATCCACCAACTTATCCACGAAACTCTCTTTCGCCCTTGAAATTTATTGTCAATTTCGCATCATCGAACTCAAGGGAGACTCGTAGTAGTTGCGGTTGTGACCCACCACAAGAACGCCAACAAAAACATACAGATCGTGGAGTGTGTTTGTGGCGATGCTAGAGTACGGTGTATAAAAATTTCTTTTCAGTGGTGCAAGACATATTGAGAGAGCAGGTGAGAATATAAATGAGATGGGTTTCGTACACTGGATAATAGGTTTATTTTGTACATTAGTTTTTTTTTTTTTGGGTAGGGATATTAATGTAAATTTAGGTTATAGATTTTGATTGAATATGATAAATTTAACTTAAAGGGAATAAAGTAATTTGTATGATTATATTGGAATTCATATTGACCTAAAGGTACTATATGGGAATTATCCATTTTTAAAATACGATTGCACACAATAGAACCGTTGGATCAAGTCAAATTTTGTATATATTATTCCAAACATAAAAAGTTCAATATGAACAGTATAGATTTGAATATGAGGTCTGAAGAATTCTATAATGAGTTTTGAACATAGCTGGTCTTGTTTCCCGAAACTGTCTGCCCAGCTTCTTTTAAAAATAAAATTACACACCATCGGACCATTGGATGAAGCTGGATTTTGGATATAATATTCACAAGATACAGTGACTAAATTTGTACGGTGGAGATCGGGTTTAAAGATCTATGTCATACAAACATATCACGGATAAACCTATTGCAAAAATAAAATTAGGAAAGAATCGTGTCTTTCCTCCAATGTAACTCGAATTACCCTATTATTATTTATTAAATTCAACTAATGAATATTTATTTATATGGGTATATGGCATGGTGTGTATTATTTTGCATTCTTATACAAAGCATGTATATGTATTTATGTTACCTATGATTATATGCATGAGATGTTATGTACAATATTGACAAACATGATTTAGCAATATTTAATGATATTAATAAAGTACATAATATATTATTATTTATTCTCATGGATGATTTCTTATTTAGAAATCCAAATTAAAGTTACTTACATAATTAGACGAGAGATTGATCATGATTTTGCCAATATGTTTAGTTAATCATGAATTTCGATGAATTGATAGATTCATATATGTTGTTAATTCTCTTCAAACTGATTTTATAAGCTACTTTATGTATTATTGATTGTACATTTTCATATTTTTATGATAATGAAAGTTCATGAACAATAAAGAATTGTATAAATAAGTCTTGTGATAAAGTATATTCACATAATATCAAAGAAAGAGTATGACATATATTCTTCAAATTCATTATCTAAAGAAATTGATTGAACTAATTCAATCTAAATTCAAAATAATATACTTAAAATAAATCGAGTACTAATGTCATTCGTTTGATGTGGAAATTAGAATAACTACAATTCCACAATAATGTCATCCACCAACTCCCAACTGACAACGAACCGTCAAACTAAGTCAAAGTCAATTCTCTAATGAATATGAGACTTCATATTGACCCAAAATCTTATATTGGAAGTATATGTAGTTAAAGATTTTCAATAATCTTTGGGATGTACTCTAAATGAATATTTTGGAAATTTTATGAAGCACTACTTCCAAGCCTAAGATTTAGTAAAAAGAAATTTGTTTACTTGCTAAAAAGGGTCGATGACTTTGAATGTTGCGACTAAAAATATGTCTTACCATATGTGAAAAATAAAATCACTTTAAATGACAATAAGTAACCGAGAGATACAATCTCACTCTATTTTTTTTCTCCAGTTGAGCAAACATACTGATGCACTTGTATAATATTAATTATGATAATAAGTCATTGAGAGACATGACATTATTCTTCATAATACTAATGATAGACCTCTGGATAAGGAAATTTCTTGAGGCTAACTAGGATCGATATGAGTAGTAGAAATAACCTCAAAGTAAAGGGGAAGAGACATGTTGATCCCTACCTATGTGGGAAGAATGAGCCACAAGGTAAGATATGTATAAGTTTATCGTATTTATTGGTCGTGGTAGAAGTCATGGAGGTTCTCCCAATAACCTTGTTTAGTCAATGGATATCCTCTATTTTGATTGGTGAAATTTGTTTGTTTCTTACTTTACAAAGAACTTGTTAAAGTATAATCGATCATTCATATTAGACTATTGTATTTGGTCTTAAAGTTTATTTTGAGTTAGATTTTTGTGATGTGGCCTGATTTAAATTAATTATTATTCTTGACTTATTGGTAAAATTTTCATTTATTTCTAAAGCATTGAATTTAATTGAGTTTATTTACTACACATTCACATGCAAGGTTCATGAGTAAACTATTAGATATAATGTAACATATCTAGCAAATAATGTAAAATATTAGAATGAAAAGTATTTCATTCAAATATCTCTAAAGAATGTGAGAATTAATCTAGGAATAGACAGTTATTCACTGAATTGATATTTATATGTGACAAAGTCTTCATGCCTAGTGGCACATTGATTAAAGTCATAAAGCTCAGTATTGACCAAGAGATAAACAAACCTTGTTAAGTTTGATGATATTCATGTTGATGGTTATATTAAGAAATACATTATGAGAGTAGAACAATACCTTTAATTTATGTGGAAGAATGTATGTTTTAGAGTAAATCTAGACATTTTACTTTATTAATTTTTTATTATTTAATCATAAGATATGATCAACAAAGAACTTTTGGACACTGACTAATTCAAGTTTTGAAACGACTGGCATGGATTCTGTGGTCGTCATGATATGATGGTACATATTATAAGAAATTAACATGGACATCTTTTATTTTGAGTGAAACACAAAACGAGATAGAAATTTGATGCACAGTATAGTGTCGAACTAATGTTGTTCAATTACAACTAGTGCATTCTAAAGTACTAGAAGCACTACATACATTCATATCTCGAAGATACATCATTCATTTTTTCAAAACTTGTTCATTAGCTAAATTGTATGATTGAGACGTGCATATGCTAAAGATACAAAGTATAATATTCCATTCTTATAATTGATAATTGGTGATACATGTTGACATAACCATTCAAAATTTGCATCTTTCAAGTATTTTATAGTTTTGATCGATGCTTCAGCACGTATTTTCTATAAAAAATATTGCATTTGCAAAAATTCTAGCACATTTAGTATGACTGAGGACTCACCACCCTTATAAAGCACCCAATCTCATAATGATAGAGAGTTTACATCAAAAGTAGTTGATGTCTATTGCATTTTAGTCAAGATCGATGTAATGCATCTTGTACCCTAATGTGCAAATACAATAAGGTCTCAAACAAGAAACCGTCAAAAATAATATAGATGGTGACTAAGACAATATTTATGCACACTCATATATTTGTCTCTGCACAGGGTTATGTAATATTGCACGCAACTCTTAACTATTCGTTTATTAACCTCTGCTAACCAAATATTTTGCGTACCAGTTGGTAACTAGATATAAGCCTGATCATTCATATCTACGCATATTTGCTTATGCAGTATATGTGCCTATTGCACCCCCACAACGCATTCATATGGGTTTCTAAAGCGATTAAGTATTTATGTTGGATATGAATCTCCAACATTCATCCGTTATTTGAAATCTTTGACAGACGATCTCTTTACCAGTAAATCTTTGGATTTGTCACTCTAATGAGACAGTCTTCCCGTCGTTAGGGGGAGATAAGAAAAAGTATTTTCTAATGGAATGACATGAATAGTTTCACACTATGTCTCATTATGATCCCCGCATTTCACAAAAGTAAAGTGAACAATTGATCTTGAAAGTATATAAGACTCAATTTCTAAAGTGACGAGATCATATATATTCCACCTGCAAATGTGTCAAAAGTCCCCATAAAGGGCACAATGTCGCATATTAAGACATTGAAACCATACTAGTGGAGGTGTGGTTGAGGTCGTGACTCCCAAAAGGAACAGGGGGAGGTCACTTGGTTCAATCAATACTCGCCCAAGGAATAAGAGGGCATGTATGGCACAACTTCAGTTGATCATCAATGAAGATAATTACTCTCATGAGATTAACTCTGGTTATTCTTATGTCCATGAATCATTACTAGAGGACGCTCTGATGTTTAATATGATTTCAAAGAATAAAGAAATCTCAATATACAATGAGAGTTTATATGAGTTGATGGAAATATCTTCCACACACATTGATGATATATACACTTTTGCTCAAGGAGTTATAGAGCACGATAGTATCGAACCACGCTCTATTGAAATGTCAACAAAGAGAAAATTGGTCTAATTCTAAAGAATCAATTTAGGTAGAACTAAATTTACTGAAAACAAGACAAGTATTTGGTCTGGTAGTGCTAACCTCACCAATTGTAAAGCCTGTAGGACATAAACAAAGTTTTGTCCGAAAGCGCAATGAGAAAAATAAAGTCATGAGATGCAAATCTAGACTTGAAGCACAAAGTTTCTCAAAATGCCCTGGAATTAACTATGAGGATATGTACTCTCCCATAACAGATGTTATAACTCCAATGAATTGAGAGTGCAGCTTATACCTGTGGTAACATCATATCTCTATGGGGATCATGATTTATATATATATATATATATATATATATATATATATATATATATATATATATATATAACCATGCCCCTTATACGTGAACCTAGGGACAATTATGAGTCTTAGATCTAATTAAATGGATGGATCAGATTTTTTGTGTATTTTCTTATTTAATTAAAAGCATTAAGATTGTATAATAAAAGAACTACTAGTGTATATAACTGAAATATTAGTAAAGCACTGTGATTATATAATAAAAGCACTGCTGGTATATAATAAAAGCATTAGTAACGCAGGTTCGCATATAAGGACATGGTTCTCATTTGAACCCATCCATATATATATATATATATATATATATATATATACACACACACACACGAAAGTGCTTGTTAGATTGTCAAAACAAGTGACTCTAAGCCATGGAGTGCATTTGCAATTAAATTAAAACACTCACTTTATGGATCGAAACAATTCAGATTGATTGGGAAAAGATAATCTACGTCCTTGCATATTTATAAAGAAAATAAGTTTCAAATTTGCAATGTATATGATCATAATATCCACTCTTAATGAAATAAGAGATATCGCTAGTTATTTGAAATTCTTAATTTGAGATAGTGAATCATGGGAAAACTCGGTCATGTTAAGGATTTAAACTAAACTTGAGTTTGTGGAATACTAAATTCTACTGTTTGCATATATTCAAAAGATGATCAAGCGATTAAATATGGATAAGTGCAACATGTTATCACTCCTATGATTGGTCAAAGTGAAGATATAAGAAAAGATCAATTTTGGCAACGGAATGACAAAGAACTGGTGGGAGCTGAAATTCCCTTCTTATGTACAACATGCGCATTATTATACCATTACTAATACACTTGACCAAATATTGCTTTCTCAAAATTTTTATATTGATTTAACTCAAGAAAGTGCAATGTCACTGGAATGGAATTAATATGTACTTTGATAACTAAAAGAAACCATTGACGCGGGTTTATTTTTCCCATTCATAAATATAATTGGGACTTCGGATGGTCTTGTAACCCCTAAAGAAATTGTTGAGTTTACTTCCTACTGTGAAACACCAAATAGTATCATTGATGTTGGTTACTCATTCGATCCATGTAAAAAGATTATTAGCATACATTTAGTAGTACGTGATTACAATGGTTAATGTTATGATCATTCATATATCTGAGAATAGTGGCTTGAACTCTATCACTGAAGAAAATGTGATAATACGAGTAACACAACAACTCTTCTACAACCAACAACTATAGTGGAGACTTTCAAAGTTCTCTTGATAGATGTACATATCAAAGAGAGGTGTAGACTTTAGGGGGAGTCTCAACATAGGTGTGTTGTACTCTTTTTCCTTAAACCAAGTTTTATTTTTCCCATTGAGTTTTGTTACTTGGAAAGGTTTTAACGAGGCAACAATGAAACACCATTTCACCATTTAACTTGGCACAAGGGGGAGTGTTGAAGTAAAAACACAATTAGTGTGCCTTCGTCAACAAGTAACTGATGAAGGACAATTTAGGTATTTGTTATCTTTATGTATTATGGAAACATGTATTTGATATCCTATATAAAGGGAGTCTTTGATGAATAAGAGAACCCTAATTTCTACCGTCTCTTTCATCTCTTTTATGTTTTTTACTTTTCCTTTTACAGTTTATACAAATTATTATGTGCATTCATGGTGGGTGTGCTTTCGAGTTCAAACCCATGAACTTGTGTATG
This sequence comes from Phtheirospermum japonicum, assembly GCA_014905375.1. Classification (NCBI taxonomy): domain Eukaryota; kingdom Viridiplantae; phylum Streptophyta; class Magnoliopsida; order Lamiales; family Orobanchaceae; genus Phtheirospermum; species Phtheirospermum japonicum. The sequence goes on from BMAC01000478.1 coordinate 205,162, forward strand.
AACTATTTGTTATCAAAGATTATGTTGGGAAAATCAAATAGTAAGCGGCTTGTGAAATTCAAAACAAACAACTAAAACAAATTCATTTTAATGCGCATTTGTATCCCAAGATATAATGGTGTCAATCAAATTTTATTTTGGCAAACTAAAAGAAAATTCTAGAAAAAAAACCACGAAAGATATTTCTGGAAAAAAGAAGACTAAAGCTTTAGTGTGTGTGTGCATGTGTTCTTAACTATGAAAATGAATCTCTATTTATAGTTGGAGATGATCATCTCATCTATCTAGTTTTATTGTGCACATTTTTAACTATCATCAGTTAGAAAAGAATTGAAGACATAAATGAATTTTGATATTTCAAAATTCAAAATCTAACTTAATTCTGCAGTTACGTATTGGAAAATAAAGTCTTGAAATATAAATAACTTATTTCAGAAAATATAAAAACTTGGACTTTACCAATGGACTCGATCTCGGAATTACATTCATGTAAAAATCGCACTCGCACACGAGTTCATGGGTTGAATCAAGAATCGGACTGTGATTTGAACCTTCTGCGCGCGCACGTAGAGAAAGCCTTCTTGCATACTAAAGTATCTTTTACTAATAAGTAACCTCTATTTAAACTAGCCCATTTTTTTCTTTCTTTTTTAATGTGGGACAATCTCATTTCACTAAAGAAAAGTTATTCCAACACTCACACTTTGAGTTTTAATATATTTATCTTCCAAATACTATTTTGGACAAATAAATATACCATTTTATTTTTCTCACAACAAATAACACGATTCCACATTCAAGCTAGTCATTTGACAAACAAGACGTTTAGAAAATTATACCTAAAGTTCACATAAATTTCTTTAAAATTTAACTCATTTTTTCAACAATATCCCTCATGAAGGAAATTGAAAATATTTCGGGCCTCCTTGGTTGAGCTTATTGAAAGTGCTTATAGCTTATTCTATCACAATAAACTCTTTTAGGCTCCTTGGTAAGAACCAATAATAAGCACCTGATAGCTTATTCTGCCTAATAAACTCTTGTTCAGAAAAAGTTACAAATCGTAGCTTTTTCTAATAAACTCCTACCTTATTTGGTAAAATCCTTTTTTATCCTTTTATATTGTAAAAACTTTTGATTTATAAACTAATATATTACTTTATGTTTTAGGAAAATATTTATTAGTCATAATTAAAGTTTTATTTGTTATTATAATTATCTTTTTAATTATTTTTCAAGTATTTGTCTTTATTTTGAAATAATCTTTTGGGAAGTCTTCATTAATTATTATAATTTTATTTCTTTTATTTTTTATATTTTTCTTTTTTTTATGTATAATATTTATTATTTTTAATCATGTCTATATTGGTAAATCAACTACTTTAGTCTACTAATTCACCAAGTACTAATTGAAAATCAGCTACCAGCTATCAGTTATCAGTTATCAGCTACCAGCTATCAGTCATCAGCTGTTTGAATCATCTCAACCAATCAGGACCTTCATATTAAAGACCAATAGCCGAACCTACATAGGATAGGTAAGTGTTACCCTTTGAACTCTCCCTTGTAGTAGTTTGTGTACTTTACTAGTTGACCATTAGAATACAATATCTTATAATTGTTCTTCCATTTATGAGATCATATACCGCACATATGATTCTTTACAAATTATTCCAGTTCTCAAAGTTATATTCATTTATGGCCCTGAACATACGTCTGGTTCTACGAGTGGTTCAACGAATTGAGTCTCATATAATTCTCTTCGAAGTTGTTCCACTTCTCTCTCACATAGATGATTTTTCATTTGGAGTATAATACAATACCTTGCTGGGTTAACGGAAGTAAGAATCATTAAAAGCTAAAGGCTTATATTTTCTCTAGACATTTCACTTTCAAAGACTTGGCAAGGAATAATTTCCCCCATAGTGAATTTAAGAGTCTTATTACAATTAGGTTGTCAACTTAAACCTAGATCCTGGTATCTTCAGTCAACTAGGTTGGGTTTCTATTGTATCAACTCATTTTAAGAAGCTTCAGTCCCATTCCTCTTGTTGTTTTTCAACGATCTATCAATTTAACCATTTGGTTTGCAAATCCACAAGGTTATCCTTTTCATGTAGTCAATTGAGATAGTCCAAGTTGAGAGTAGTTGTCTAATGGAATTATATTTTCGACTAATATGTATATACTTACAATTATACATTTTAGTTTTTGCTTTGTCAATTGCTGATTGGCGATCGCAAAGAATGCCTATTGCTGGTACAGGACAAGGCCATCTCGAAAAATCTTGTAAGAATTGATGTAGTCATTCATCCCCTTCACCACATTTGTCTAATATTATAAACTCGAGACTCTACAATAGATCTAGTTTTTATGGTTTACTTAGAAGGTTCCCATGTTATGGCTTCACCTCTAAAGAGGAATATATATCTGCCTGTAGCACTAGAGTCCTTAATATCTGATATCCTGTTGGCATCCGTGTAACCCTAGAGAACTGCTAGATATATATTACAGTGAAGTTCAATTTCACGAGTACATCTCAAGTATCTGAGTAATCTCACTATTTTGTTCAGTGTTTAATGACAAACGAGAAATTACATGCTAATTGACGGTTTAATTCCAGTGATTTTATGTGCTTAATAATATCATATATGCTTATTTCTCGTATAATTTTTATTAGGATCAATCAAGCATCAATCGTATATTTCTTCTTAATTTTGCAGTAATTGGTGCTATATTTATCGAACGATGTCTCACAAGGAAGTAGAGAAATGAGGATTGACGAATCGAGAAGAGAAGAATCAAGAATCAGGATGATGCGTCGATGACGCGTCGATGCCGAAGATAGACCGTGTCAGTCGACGCGATGTGCGGTGTGGCGCCGAATTCTGGCTCGCGTCAGTCGACGCTACGTCGATGCTATGTTGACGCTCATGTTCTGAAGCGTCGATGTCGACGTCCATACAGTCGACGCTATGTCGACGCTCATGTTCTGAAGCGTCGATGTCGACCCATGCAGTCGACGCTAAGTCGACGCTCATGTTCTGAAGCGTCGATGGGAAGGGCGTCAGTCGACGCTAAGTCGACGCTCATGCTCTAAAGCGTCCATGTCGATGCACGCTGGTCGACGCACGCTGGACGATGCAGGGAGGTGATTCGCGTCGACGCCGAGGGCTGGTTCACGTCAGTCGACGCTCTGTCGATGCCGACTCGACAGAATTATTTTAGGAAGTATCTTGGGCGGCAAGAAAAAGGAGTTCTATATAAATCCCGACCCTATTTCGTCCAGAGGCATAATATAACATATCCTAGGGTTCTAAGGAGGTCCAGAGAGGTTCCAACTCGCCCCAAGTCATCCACACGCAAGGGAACTTGAAGATTGACGTTCCAAGATGCAAGATTCAAGTTCAACACATCATCTCTCCTATTTTATCAAGGATTATGTTTGTTTATCTGAACCTTTTCTTTTATTTTACTAACTCCATGAGTGAGTAAACTTATTATCTAGTTCTAGGGATGTTGAAACCCTCGTGAAACTATGTTTAATTGATTTATGCAATATTGTTGTTCGTTCYTCATATGRGATTGTTTGTGTTGTTCTATTTTCAATTRATGATTGCTTAATTCTTAATTTGGCTTGATCACCTAGATTAGGGATTGGTTATCTATTGCTAGAAATAGGATTYCTTCCCSTGTAATTGTCGTAATTACTATTTCTCTGAAGKAACTAATGATTGTAAATCGTTAGGGACAACACAACATAGGTTGAATGAACCGAGRTTATGCGTTTGTTGCCTAGATTAATCTATTTYCCTAATTATTAATGWTGTTGTTGGGTTGAACCTAGAGAGKTTATTCTAGGTTATTCAATAATTAGATTCYYTTAAAGAGKTTATTTTAYTTGAGTACACGGTAAGGGTAAATTCGAGTAGCAGAGCTTATTGCTACTTAGGGTTTTTAATCGCATGTGATGAATGAATTATGATATTGTAGTTGGTTAAATGAGTGAATCGAGGGTGGAAACTGAACTAGAACTAGGCCTTTATTATTATTGAATTCTTCGTTAATTATTTTCTTGCTAATTTAATTGCTTGTTTATTCTATTAGTTGAATTAATTCATAATTACTTACCCCAATCATTTATTTAAATAAAATAAGAATCATCACAATCTAACCACACTCCTTGTGGGTTCGACCCTTACTTATCGCTACTACTAGTTAGTGGAGAGAAGCCGAGGAAAATAAAATATTTTATTTGACGCTTGACGACGAGCGGTCAAATTTTGGCGCCGTTGCCGGGGAGTGACGCGTTAAAATTGTGATTTTTAGTATTTTAGTATTTTATTTTATTTTTAATTTTGTTTAAACGAGTTGAACTCTTGTTGAGTGTTTTCTCAGGTGAATGAACTTGATTTCATCTGGGAAGAAGAATTTGCATTATTATCCAGAAATCAACAAGAGAGGCCGTGAGTTGAAGAAGAAGTCGAACTCGGAGCAAGTATTACCCAATTACATATCCGAGGACTCTTCGAGCGAGAGAGAAGAACGAGAAAATGAGACGATGGCTGCTTAAGCGGAATGAACGTTGAAGGAGTTGACAAATCCCGACCTTCCTCAACAACCATTGTGCATTACCTTTCCAACGGTGAATGATGCTACATTTGAGCTATGGTCCGGATTAATCCATCACCTACCTTTATTCCATGGACTCAGCGATGATCCGCACAAACACTTGAAAGAGTTTCATGTCATATGCACAAGCATGAAACCCGCTGGAGTCACGGACGAGAAAATCAAGCTAAGGGCATTCCCCTTTTCATTAAAAGACCTAGCCAAAGACTGGCTTTACTACTTACCTTCGGGATCTATCACTACATGGGGGGCTATGGAGAAAACATTCTTGCAGAGGTACTTTCCCGCATCACGAGTGGAAAATCTTCGAAAAGACATTTGTTCGGCTAGGCAGGCACAAGGAGAAATGTTGCATGAGTACTGGGAACGATTCAAGAGGCTTGTTGCGAGTTGCCCTCAACACCAAATGGGCGAGCAACTTTTGATCCAATTCTTCTATGAGGGATTGAGTCTCACTGATCGAAACATGATTGATGCCGCTAGTGGAGGCACCTTGATGGACAAGACACCGACGGCAGCAAAGGAACTAATATCAAACATGGCGGCCAATTCCCAACAATTCAGCAACCGAGATCCTTCATTGAAATTGGTAAACGAGATGGGTAATGATTCATTGTAGGCCCATTTAATTGAATTGAAGACCATGATAAGTGCGGGAGGAGCTCCAAAGGTTCGACCATGCGGTTTTTGCGAAACTTTGGAGCACGTTACTGACGAATGCCCACACTTTTACTCAGCACGCGAGGCGCACGTGAATGCGTTAGGAACCGGGAATGGGCAAGGGAGAAAGTACGATTCGTACCCCAACACCTTCAATCCAAGATGGGGCGACCACCCTGGTTTTAGATGTAGGGATCAGCAAGGAAATATACAGTAAGGAAATATACCTTGAAATCAAGATCAAGGGCCCTCTCAAGCTCAACAAAGGGGGCAAAACTTTCCTAACCAATACCAAACCCGACAACAAGGGGAAAACTCATCATCATCACTGGCAGAGATGGTGAAATTAATGGCAACAAGCTCCGCTCAATTTCAACAAGAGACCGCCAAATTTCAACAAGAGACCAAAGCATCCATAAAAAAACTTGGAGATGCAAATGAGTCAAATGGCTGTGCACATAACGCAATTGGAAGCGCAAGGCAGCGGCCGACTGCCACCTCAAACCGAGGTAAATCCGAGGAATGTGAGCGCCATAACAACGCGAAGTGGCAAGAAGGTCGAAGGACCGGCCAACCCAGTGCTAGAGCCGGACAATGAAGACAAAACGGAGGAAGAAAACTCGGAGCCAAAAGATGCTGAAAAGGGTAATTCTAAACCTTCTAATAATTTTAATAACCCCGTTGTTTCTCCCCCCAGGACCGAGCCACTTCCATTTCCGTCAAGAATCAAGCGCCAAGTTAAGGAAGACACAGAGAGACATACGAGACGTTTTCAAGAAGGTGGAGATCACTATTCCACTTGCCGACGCGATCAAGCAATTTTCTCGTTACGCCAAATTCCTCAAGGACTTATGCACCAACAAGAGAAGGTTAAAGGGGGATGAAAAGGTCCTAATGGGAGCAAACGTGTCAGCCGTATTCCAAAGGAGCTTGCCACAAAAGCGGAATGACCCGGGCATGTTTTTCATTCCATGCACGATTGGAGACATGCGAGTCTAGCGAGCCATGCTAGATTTGGGGGCATCAATAAATGTTATGCCACGCACCATTTTTGACTGTTTGAAAGTCGGGCCACTGAAGAAAACTGGAGTGGTGATCCAACTTTCCGATCGAAGCACTGCCTACCCTGATGGCGTTGTTGAAGATGTCCTCGTAAAGGTGGATGAGTTGATTTTCCCAGCCGATTTCTATGTGTTGAGAATGAATGAGTCTGCATCAAAATCGCCACCTATCTTATTGGGGCGACCATTCTTGAACACTGCTCAGACAAAAATCGATGTCACTCGAGGCACCCTAACAATGGAATTTGACGGTCACATTTGTCAATTCAATATTTTTGATGCTATGAGATTTCCTGACTGCGATAACTCTGTCTTTGCACTTGATTGTTTTGACTCTCTAGCGCAGGAGTTTCTCGAAATGCATGAACAAGATAAGCTCGAGACGATGATCACACGAAGTTTGGGGGAGGACTCGTTGCTTTTGAGTTACCCTCTAACTGAACCAACTTGGGAGGACGACATACAAGAGACAATGTCGACCCTGCGCGCACATAATGCAAAACCGAGAGAAGAGGACGTGAAATTCATCAAACTTCCCGACTCACACGAGAAAGTCGTTCCATCCATAGTCAAGGCACTGGAGCTCGAACTCAAGGCCCTACCGGAGCACTTAAAGTACATTTTCTTGAGCGATAACGAAACAATGCCTGTGATCATTTCATCTCGCTTGGACAACCTCCAAGAGGCGTCACTGCGACAAGTACTCAAGGATAACAAGCAAGCAATCGGGTGGACCATAGAGGATTTGCGAGGGATAAGTCCTTCCATGTGTATGCACCGAATTTTCCTCGAAGAGAATGTTGTACCATCTAGGGAACCCCAAAGACGACTGAATCCACCAATGATGGAAGTGGTAAAGAAGGAGATTCTAAAACTGCTTGATGTTGGGGTGATTT
>BMAC01000478.1:215051-241310 GCA_014905375.1 Phtheirospermum japonicum
GGTGAATGGAGCACCAACTCAAACCGTATTATGAAGGGTTTCGCTCTGTTGATGAGGAACGAATGGAGTTGGAAGCACCACCTATGACTTGATCAAGGGAATAAGTCGAGCCAACGACTTTAAACAAAAGCGCTTGTTGGGAGGCAACCCAACGTTTACTTGTTTTATTTTCTATTTTTTTTTTATTTTCTTGCAGCTTTGGAGGCGATGACTTGTTTTGGATGTGTGGGCCACTTTTCAAAGGACCGAGCATCATGATCAATAGGACCAAGACCCTCGACATTTCCCCGGGTGATTTCTTTTCCTACTCTTTCCTCATGCTATTATGATGTGCTTGTTCTTGTTTTGCATTCGCTTGAGGACAAGCAATGTTTAAGTTTGGGGGAGTGAGTTATTGTGGTTATATTAAGGAGTTTTTGTACTAAAATTTTGATAAATTTTGACAATTTTTGTGATAAACACCGGGGGATAAAAGAAAAATGATTAAGTAAAAGTACTCGCTTGAATTGCCTTGATGAACTACGTTTCGGTTAAAGTCTTTAGTCGTCATTTGATTTAGAGGTCAAAGGTACGCATGTTAGTGCTTTTGTTGATTCATATGTGGGGCGTCAATTCTAGATTATTGCGTTGTTGATGTGTACTTGTGGTTGCCGTACTTAATATGAGTTTGTGTGGGGCCTTGAAGTTGGCGTTGCGTGATGATATCTCGTTAGTAGAAACAGAAGTCAAATAAAGTCCGGTTGGGGTATACCGGCATGGTGAAAGTAGAAAATTGAAAAATCAAAAAGAATTGAGGTGCCGAAACAGCTGCCTATCCGTATTTATCAAGTGCACTCGCTTACAAATTCCAAAGAGCGAAGTCCAACGAAGATGCTAGTAGCTCAACAATTCATGCACGTGCTCAAAAGGTGTATCACACTATCAAATTCTCAAAACATGGCGGAGGTGAACTCAACAAATCAAACACCCAATCAAGACAATCCTCCTATCCAGTGCCTTATCATCATTATGAAGTCAAGGACGGTAGTGAGGAGCTGCAGGACTCAATTGAAAAAAAATAATAAATAAATAAAAGGGAGAGGACGAGATATTTGATCAATTCCAACGATGGATAGAGCCAAATCATTGAGTGGCGAGGGGGCACCATAGTACATTGACGTGACGTGTATAAGAAGGGGTTGCCAAGCTACTGGGATCACTTAGGCCAATACATGACACGTCTAAGATTTCAAAAAATATAGTGGTGTCTAGAGTCCGAATAAATTCACTTGGGTAATTTGAGTGAGTTACTTATATTATGTTTGTCCTATGCTTTAATTCTTCATATTTCTTGAGGACAAGCAATGTTTAAGCTTGGGGGATTTGACAAACAAGAAATTACATGCTAATTGACGGTTTAATTCCGGTGATTTTATGTGCTTAATAATATCATATATGCTTATTTCTCGTATAATTGTTATTAGGAGCAATCAAGTACCAATCGTATATTTCTTCTTTATTTTGCAGTAATTGGTGATATATTTATCGAAGGATGTCTCACAAGGAAGTAGAGAAACGAGGATTGACGAATCGAGAAGAGAAGAATCAAGAATCAGGATGATGCGTCGATGACGCGTCGATGCCGAAGATAGACCGCGTCAGTCGACGCGATGTGCGGTGTGGCGCCGAAGGCTGGCTCGCGTCAACCGACTCTACGTCGATGCTATGTCGACGCTTATGTTCTAAAGCATCGATGTCGACGCCCATACAGTCGATGCTATGTCGACGCTCATGTTCTAAAGCGTCGATGTCGACCCATGCAGTCGACGCTAAGTCGACGCTCATGTTCTGAAGCGTCGATGGGAAGGGCGTCAGTCGATGCTCATGCTCTGAAGCGTCCATGTCGATGCACGCTGGACGACGCAGGGAGGTGATTCGCATCGACGCCGAGGGCTGGTTCGCATCAGTCGACGCTCCGTCGATGCCGACTCGGCAGAATTATTTAAGGAAGTATCTTGGGCGGCAAGAAAAAGGAGTTCTATATAAACCCCGACCCTATTTCGTCCCAGAGGCATAATATAACATATCCTAGGGTTCTAAGGAGGTCCAGAGAGGTTCCAACTCACCCCAAATCATCCACACGCAAGGGAACTTGAAGATTGACGTTCCAAGACGCAAGATTCAAGTTCAACACATCATCTCTCCTATTTTATCAAGGATTATGTTTGTTTATCTGAACCTTTTCTTTTATTTTACTAACTCCATGAGTGAGTAAACTTATTATCTAGTTCTAGGGATGTTGAAACCCTCGTGAAACTATGTTTAATTGATTTATGCAATATTGTTGTTCGTTCGTCATATGCGATTGTTTGTGTTGTTCTATTTTCAATTTATGATTGCTTAATTCTTAATTTGGCTTGATCACCTAGATTAGGGATTGGTTATCTATTGCTAGAAATAGGATTGCTTCCCGTGTAATTGTCGTAATTACTATTTCTCTGAAGCAACTAATGATTGTAAATCGTTAGGGACAACACAACATAGGTTGAATGAACCGAGCTTATGCGTTTGTTGCCTAGATTAATCTATTTGCCTAATTATTAATGTTGTTGTTGGGTTGAACCTAGAGAGCTTATTCTAGGTTATTCAATAATTAGATTCAGTTAAAGAGATTATTTTAATTGAGTACACGGTAAGGGTAAATTCGAGTAGCAGAGCTTATTGCTACTTAGGGTTTTTAATCGCATGTGATGAATGAATTATAATATTGTAGTTGGTTAAATGAGTGAATCAAGGGTGGAAACTGAACTAGAACTAGGCCTTTATTATTATTGAATTCTTCGTTAATTATTTTCTTGCTAATTTAATTGCTTGTTTATTCTATTAGTTGAATTAATTCATAATTACTTACCCCAATCATTTATTTAAATAAAATACGAATCATCACAATCTAACCACACTCCTTGTGGGTTCGACCCTTACTTATCTCTACTACTAGTTAGTGGAGAGAAGCTGAGGAAAATAAAATATTTAATTTGACGCTTGACGACGAGCGGTCATTTAACTCCTGGATCACTAGTGTATCTACTCAGTCTACTCACTGGACAGTCGATGTTTGGTCCTGTACAACTCATTAGATACATCAGACTCCCAATTACTATTAAGTATCCTATTCGAAAAATACTTTCACATCTATTATTCCATAGATGCTGATTTATACTATTGTGGTCCTAGAATGATCCGAATGTTCCTTGTTAAAATTCTCAAGGACTTTATCTACATAAAATTAGCTCAACAATATCCCTTGCGATGTATTTTGTATTCTAATTCATAGTATCTCATCAGCTAGGCCATATCCTTCATGTCAAATCCTTAATTAATATGTCTTTTGTGAATCTAACAATCTTATCATTGCTCCCAACAGTAAACATGTCATCTACATAAAGACATATGATTACATATCCTAGTTTATTATTCTTAACATAGACGCATTTATCAAATTTGTTGATTTTAAATTCACACTCCATCATGGCATTATCAAACTTTTCATGTCATTGATTTGAAGCTTGCTTTAAGCCTTAAAAGATTTTAAAAAATCTAGAAACCTTATTCTCTTTCATAGGAGTCGAGAACCCTTCATGTTGCCCCATGTAGATTTCTTCTTCTAAATCTCCATTTAGAAAAGTAGTTTTAACATCTATTTGATGTATTTCTGGATTTTTAAAAACAGTTATAGTAATAATCATCATGATGGATGTTATTCTATTTATTGGGGAATATGTATCAAAGTAATTAAAACCTTATCTTTGCATGTGACCTTTAATTATAAGCCTAGCTTTGTACTTATTAATTATTCTGTCAGCTTTTATTTTACTTTTGAGAACCCACGTATACCCTAATGGTTTACTTCCATGAGGAAGACCTACTAGTTCCCAAGTGTGATTTTGCAAAAGGAAATCAATATTGCTTTTATTTGCCTCTATCCATAGAGGTCATTTCGAAGAGTTCACTGCTTTAGAATAGATTGAGGTTTAGTTTCAACCATGTAAACTAGAAAACTCGGACTAAAGAACTATTTTAACCTGGCTCTCTTACTTCTATGTGGTTGTATCTCGATGTTTTCATGTTGGTATTTTTCCATTATTTTCATATAGCTTTTAATGGAACTGAATTCTATATCACACTTAAGTGGAAACACATGTTCAAAGAACGAAGTATTTTGTGACTCTATTATCGTATTCTTGTGTACGTCTTCAATCTTAGACTCATGCACACGAAACCAATAAGCACTAATCTCATGTACATACCCAAATGATATGTAATCAATAGTTTTTGGTAATATTTTCACCTTCTTAGGTATAGGTATTGCAACCTTGGCAAGACACCCCCACATTCGTAAGTATTTATACAATGGTATTTTTCCATGCCATAACTCATATGAGCTTTTTTATAATTTCTTTTTGGGAACCCTATTTAAAAGGTAATTAGCTGCAACACAACTTTCACTACATACTTTGAGGTAATCCAAAACTTAATAGCATTGCATTTATCATTTCTTTTAATGTACGATTATTTCATTCAACGACACCATTTTGTTCAATGAATAAGGTGTTGTGGTTTCATGAATTATTCCATGTTCACCACAAAAGTTAGAAAAAGGTTGCTCAAATTTACCTCCTCTCTCACTCTTATCACCTTGATCTTTTTAATTAAGTGATTCTCAACTTCATTTCTATAGACAACAAATTTTTATATTATATCAATTTTAATTTACAGAAGATACACATAAAAAAACTTAGTACAATGATCTAATAAAGTAATGAAGTACATATTTCCACCATGATTTGGTGTGACATTTAAATCGTGCACATCAGTGTGAATTAATTGAAGTGGTTTATTATTTTGTTCCATACTCTAAAATGATAATTGAGTCAACTTTTCTTCTACACAAGTTTCACACTTGTGTATTGAATTAATATGGAGCATAGGTATAAAATTCAATTTTATTAAAATGTGCAGGGTATTATAATTGACATGTCTTAATCTACCATGCCACATTATGGAAGACTCAAGCATATAAATGGAAGAGTAATTCATTTTATTGATTTTTGGCTTAATAGTCATTACATTGAGCTTGGACAATTCATTACATTCATAACCCCTTCTACAATGATACATCTTGGTCAAAGTGACCATATCAGACTCGAAAACCATACGAAAACATTCTCAAGAGTCATACATAATTTTTTTTGTTTGAATTTTTGGTACATAGAGCACACTGTTCAAAGTTAGTTCCTTCTCAAAAGTCAACTTTAATACAACATTTCTCATGGCTTTGATATGAGATGTGGTTGAATTTCCCATGAAGAGCCTCTCTCCATCAAAATCTTCATTAAGAACATTAAAGAGGTCCTTGATTAAATAAATATGAGGGGCAACACTCGTATCGATCAGCCATTCACATGGATTGGAACCACAAAGGCAACACTCGTATCAATCAGCCATTCACATGGATTCTCAGCAACATCCTTGGTGATTTTTTCCACCATGTGAGCTTGTTGAGTCTTCTTAGGATGTCTTCACTCCGAACACCTATGGCAAGGCTTTCCACAATTAAAACAATCACCAAAAAATATTTCTCTTAAACTCATTTTCTTTGGTTTAAACGTTGTCTTTAAACATTATCAGATTTTTTCTTAAAAGTTTTCTTTGAGCTTTTAGCATGCTAAACAACATTTGCTTTAGTCACATGAAGATTGTGATTATGTTTCCATAGCCTTTGTTGTCTTCTTGAATATGAAGTTTAACAAGAAGTTCTTTAACGATCATTGATTTGTTTTTGTGCTTCAAATAGTTTTTGAAATCATTATAATTTGGTGGTAGCCGATAGAAACTTTACGAATTGAAATTCTCCATCAAGTAACCATAAAATATATAAGAAAAAGAAGAGAGACAAACTGGAACAAATGAGTAAGAAAATCTGTCAACCTGAAAAAAAAATGGAATTATGTGAAGAGAATCAAATCTTTTTTCTGCCGACATTGAAATATTATTATCCTTTTTTGATTAACATAAAATGTATTTAATTTCGAAACTAGGGATTCTAATCATGGAACGTTATTCTTTTTATATGATATATACACTAAGAATTTGATGGTCTCAGAGAATCTAAAGCCCATCATTTGTCTCGGCGTTTAAGCTTGAATTCATTCATTATTTATGGTAGTATTATAAACACCAAAAAGAAAAGTTGCAATAGTGATGGAAGAAGTTCCAAAATTCCATAGAGAACAGAGGAAAAAGAATATAGAGAGAAGAAAAAGATGACGAAGTGAAACACAAATCTTAAAGCATCGAACTATCGAACAGTCATTTTCAACCAAAAAAAATCGAAAACTTTAGAAAACCAAAAAAAAAAGAGAGATAGAGATGAGAAACCGAAGAAGATAATGATGTCAACAACGTCGAAGAATCCGAACCCTTATAATCTTAGGGCTTTCTAATTTTCTTCACCTCTGATTTATGCCACAATGAGTCTCTCCAACTTTCTAGAATAAAGCTACGTGCAGGAAGAGGTTTAGGAAAAGGCTCAGGAAAGAGACTCAATTATACCCTTATGTCCTTAAAGCATTTAAAAGAAGAAAGAATGGGAAAATATCATTTGAACCCCAGAAAACTTTATAAATTTATACTTTACTCCCAAAATAAATTTTATTTTAAGATATATCCAAGTTTATCGGCTGGAAACCTGACATGACCTATCATAATGTGATAATGGCTTTGAATGGAGTACAGGGTCTAAGTAGGTGTAACAATGCCACGAATGAAGGTATATCTTATAAAATTAATAAGTTAAAATAATTCCTTACAAAATTGTGTCATCCCATAAAATGGTATCAGAGCCTAGGTTTATTAAGAACTTAAGAAAATTTATTATAATTGTATAATTAACTTCTGGTGAGGAGATTTATCTCTAAAAATGGATCCGAACGAGTGTTCGAGATGTATCCATTTCAGGCGATATTTCCAAATATTGGAAATATACGAGTTAGACCACAAAGAGAAAGTAGCATATTGGGATAACCAATATGTTGTACGAAGATTCGCAGGAGCCGACAAGGAATCCTTGTTACAATGCGAGAAACAAAAGACGGATCATCTGAGTTACCTTTGGGTAAATCAGTTATTGAAGACGGATCTCACGTACCATAGGGATATAAATCATGAATCCCATCAATAGATCCAATTGCAGCGAAGTAGCCGATTCCTCTAAAAATCTTAGAGAAATCCAAAGGACAATGCAAGACATCGACCACCATATCCAGGTGCAGATGAAAGAAATGGTTGAACATCAAAAGGAAACACGAGAAATTCTAATTGATGTCCAAAGACGAGTCAAAGCCCTTGAAGTCAAACCAAGTACATCCGGAGGAAGACGATGTATAACTTTCGAAATGGAACCCCTTTTACACCAAAAGGGAAAACCGACTGAGGTTATAAGACAACCGACGGAAGAGGAGAAGATGATGGCAATAATAAAAGGAATTCCATTACAACCCAAGAAGTAATGGAAAGAATCAACATGGAAAGATTTACACGACCTTATCGAATCCTTCACCGGATTAGGTCTTGTGGATCTAAAAATGAACTCAGGAGATTCTTCGGCCTTAGTAACAAGAAGCGCTCCACCAAAAAGTCTTAATCAAGGCGAAAGTACGGCTTCGCACGAACCAGTACAAGACACTTCAATGCCACATGTCGGGAATTTCACCGTAAAAGGAGATCCTACAGACATAGTAGGCACCAGGCAACGTCCCTGAAGGCCCAATATTCTCAACACGCCATACGGGAAGTCTCAACTTGATACCATACATCCATATGGGTTAATGTTAAATCTGGACGTTCCAGATTTTAAGAATCGAGAGATATAAATAGACGATTGGGCATCTGCAATGCGAATTACAGCTAGACTTCTCGGTCTAGAGAAGGAAGGGTTCATTCTACTCCTGAAAATGAGCCTTGAAGGATCTGCAAAGATCGCATGGGATTTAACAGGAGCAGATATAAAGAGAGAAGTTATAGCTGGAGAATCGTTAAAAGGAATCGTCGATAACATGGCTAAATTATTCAAAATCAAATTTATCGGCACAGGATATTTCGAGGGAATGGAAGAGGAAAAACAGAAAAAATATCGACAAGCCCTTTATTGCCTCGAATTACGAGATATTTGTCATGTGGACGAATATATCCAACTATTCACTGAATACTGATGGAAATCTAAGGTGAATGATGGAGATGCGGCTCAACTCTTCTTTGCGAAAATACCAAGTCCATGGAGAGAAATGTTGATCCAAGAGTAAAAGTCAGAAACCAACATGGATACAAGTTGGCAGAGTGGTGCCACCAGGCAGCACTTCACAAAATTTACAAGAGACTAAGAGGAATTAATAAATCGGTTCCTCTATGTTGTGCTGAGAATGACATTCCAACAGTAGTGGGGGGTCAACCACAGAGACATAAGAGGAAGAAGGAAAAAAGTTACTCTTACGCTCGAAGTAACAAGAAAAAGTTTCCATGGAAACCAAGAAGATTCTGGTCAAAACAAAAGGCCAGAAACTATAAATCAGGACAAAGAACCGGGCCAAGCCGAAGCCAAAGCTCGTTCTCAAGCCAAGGAAGCACCAGTAGGACACCAACAAAGAGAACTTTCAGACGAGCTCACACTAGAGCTAATGAAAGTTTTAAAGATTGCAACTGTTGGACGTGCGGAGTCAAGGGGCATATTTCTACTGATTGCCCTGAGAATCAAAGAAGAGGCGTTAGACAGTTCGAGACAACTCAAGAATTCAAAGAAGCTGTCTATTACCAAAATCTGGTGCAGGTGTATCAATTTGAGGATATACCCTCAGATGAAAGCATCTATGAAGAAGAGATATACTCTGAGGATGGAAGTGAATCATATTCAGAATCAGAGTGAAGAAGAATTTCTTCAACAAGTGGTTAGGGAGGACATGTCAGGATTCCTCTCACATACAACGGTTTCTCATAAGATGCTTATGAGAATAATGAAAGAAGATCCAAAGCTCCAAATGTATGAAGGATTTACAATAGGAGCAATGGACAAGGAAATGGATAAGTTGGGTTTAAGAAATCGAAAACACCAAATTATCCATAGAGTTTCCACGGGAGAATTCGTGATACCAACTGAATACACGGGAAACCAGATCAAGATGCAACTAATTCCCTACCGAGAAATCCAGGAAATTAAAGGCACACTCAGGAGAGAAATGGAAAATACACTCTCGTGGATTCACATTGGAGCCATTCGAGTAATTATAAAATCAACTTTCAAAGAAGGAGTTGATTCAATGTCTAGGGGCAATCACTGGTAACTTATACGCAGGAAAACTAGCATTCAATGTCTACCCAAGGATTGCGTATAATTTGGAAGATCGGGATTTCTGTAGAGTTCTCACCCTTCATCAAGATTTCAAGAGACCAGACCTGATGACGGAGGGAAACAGACCCTACTCAATCACGTACAAAATTTCTTATGCACTCTCGAATACTCATCATTCAGAAGTATTCCTGAGAAAAGAGTTCATAGAAATACCAAGGATCTTTGATGACGTAGCAAAGGCAGTCTTACCAGAGATCATGAAATCTCCAACAATAAGAGAGATTGATATGAGAATCCAAGATCGGCCGGTTCTTAAAAAAAGTAAGAACCTCATGATCGAATCAAGGAGAATGTCTTTCCAACAAGATAGAATGATCAGTGGAACTCAATGGGAAGGTCCAAGAATCAGCCAAAGCACTTGAGCTCCTGAAGTATTCAAGACTAATGGAGAGTTGAAGTGCCCAGAAGTATGGAGAGGTGTAGAAGTAATATTTGACATCACCCAGAAGGATAATATCTTCCCTTGTGATGCATTGTATCACTTGCAACAACCTTCTCTGGGAAGATATCAAGGAATCCTCAAGATTGGAGAAATTGAAACAATCATTGAAGGAAGTGCAGGAAGAATCCCCGAACAACTAACTCTAGGGATCGAATTTCTCGAGAATCATAAACCTTGGGAAAGATTAAGAGATGGAATGGAGTTTACGGTGGGTGACAAGAGATACAGAATAAAATGAGCACCAGCCCATTTTCCATATACATTCCTGTAGGAATGATATATTCAAGATATCGTGCGGAATATTTTGCAGCCTATATTGATTCAGGCGCAGGAATCTGCACGGCTAAACCAGAAGTCTTTCCCAAAGAGATGGAAGAAGAATTATCTCCAGTCGCGGGAAGAGATTTCTCTAAAAGGATCTTAGTCCTTAAAAGAGGGATCAAGCAAGCGGAAATGATGATGGGAGGAGCAAACGGTACTCCGTGGTACAAAGTTAAAACTCCACCAATTTATTTCCATGATACGGGAGCGGATATTCTGTTAGGAAATAATTTCCTACAAACATTCAAAAGATTTACACAAGAAAATGAGACTAGAAGACTTATTTTCACAACCCTTTGTGATCATAAGATTATAGTCCAGCAATTAAGAGAGGCGTTCCACAGGAAAATGCCAATGAATTTTCGCAGCAAGCGTGGTGATGAAGGAAAACTTCGACACCCAAAAATGAAAGATCGAAGAAGGTATGGAGAAGCAATTCTCCAACTACGAAACGAGAGCCTAGGAGGCCAAAAGGAAGAAAGGATTAAATCACAAACGATTCAACTCCTCAAAGCCAGCCTAGACAAGAGTGTACAACCAGACACTACCATGGAAGAACAAATCTCACTGGAGGACATCAAAAGAAAAATTCAAAAGAATTTCAATGAAGATCCTCTAGCATGGTGGGACAAGAATGAGCTCAAAGCATCTTTGAAGGTGAAAACCAGAAGAGAAAATAAGTTTGTCAGATACAAGCCTATCCTGATGAATCAAGAAGATCGGAAGGATATGCCACAAATACTTAAGGAACACATGGACCTTAAGTTAATCGAAGCAGGAGTCTCTCCATACAGTAGTCCAGGGTTCCTGGTCCGCAACCATGGAGAAATAAAAAGAGGAAAACCAAGATTGGTGATTAATTACAAAGGAATTAATAATATCTTGGAATTCGATGGATATTATATCCCAAGCAGAGAGCATTTGGTGAATTGCATTAAAAATGCAAAAGTGTTCTCTAAATTTGATTGCAAATCTGGGTTTTACCAGATCAAGATGGAAGAAGAGAGCAAGAAGTTCACAGCCTTCTCCACACCACAAGGACACTATATCTGGAATGTTATGCCGATGGGTCTAGCAAATGCACCCCAGATATATCAGAGAAAAATGGATAATCTCTTTAAAGATTATTTCAACTTCATGTTCGTGTAATTTGATGATATTCTCATCGCTTCAAAGAATATGAAGGACCACCTGAAACATTTGGAAATTTTCTCAGATGTTTGCCACAATGAAGGATTAGTGCTTTCAGAAAAGAAATCAGTGATTGCTACAAGAAAGATCGAGTTCCTTGGGATAGAGATCGATGAATCTGGAATCATTCTACAGAACCATATCGTAGAAAAGATACAAAGATTTCCAGACACACTTAAAGATAAGAAACAACTTCAAAGTATCTTAAGAGTTGTTAATTTCGCCGGGATGTTCATAAATAACCTGGCACATTACAGGAAGTTGTTAATTTCTACTGAAAAAGGATGCCGATTTCAAATGGGAAACGGAACACCATGAGGGAATTAAACAACTCAAGGAAGTTTTCAAACAACTTCCAAAGCTAGCAATCCTGAATGATGAGGATGAATTGGTTCTATATATGGATGCCAGTGATTATTGGTGGGCAGTAGTTCTTACGAAACTTACGCCCAATGGAGAAATGCCGTGTCGATATTGCAGCGGACTATTTTTAGATAGCGAAGCGAATCGATGGCATATAAACGAGAAGGAGTTTTTCGCAGTCAGAAAGGCGTTTAAAAAATGGCCGCTATTTCTACTCTCAAAGAAATTCACCTTAAAAATTGATAACTCGAGCGTAAAAGCCTTTTTGAAAAATAAAATTGAATCTAAACCCGAAAAGGCTAGATTACTTAGATGGCAAGCTGAATGCCAATATTATGATTTTGATATTGTCATTATAAATCTCATGAAAATATTCTTGCATATTTTTTAACTCGAGATGGAGGGACACGTTGCTGACGACACCCTCAAAAGGCTAAGGCATCTCAGGGAAAACCTCGAGATCCTTGAACGAGAATTTGGGACGCTATGTCTCAATGCAGAGGTCGCAGGACGACTTCAACAGGCTGATCGGGAATCCGTTTCTGATCAAATACGAGCATGCCAGCTGGCACAGTGTCAACTGTTTTCAGCTTTGCGAAGGGCTCTCCTCCAGGCCGCATCTCCAACAGTGCAAAAAGGGGTACTTCGAGAACGGGGCTCTAACCCGGAGGTTATGGATTCAAATACCATAACCACAAGTGTTGTAGATGATGTATTTCCCAAAGATGTACAAGCTGCAATGAATGTTGAAGCCCCGGCGTCACAACCGGAGGCCTCAAGTCAACCCTCCACCTCTGGGGTTAAAGAGGGAGAGTTGAACCTTAGGCCACAGACAGGCAACTCTAAGGTTCAAACTGACGAGACAAGAATTTCTCTTATGCAGGTTTACCAGAGACAGTGGGAGAAGTTAGCCACAAGAAGAGGTATCAACCCTGACAAAACAATAGTTGATATCTCTGGAAAATATCCGCGAGTTTGGATGAAGATAGGAAGCCATCCAAATGAAGTACAAGAATGGTATAATTTTGGGGCTCTAGCTTCAGTTTATACCATTGCGCCAGGCTTTCCCGAGATCTCCAAGTTACCAAAATGGATCGGGGAAGCAGTTCACGAGACTTGGGCCAATAATCCACATTTGGCCAGAGGAGATGTTTTGGAGCTGTATTTTATCAGTGCAGCGCCGGAGCCAGCAAAGAAGGGATTCAATGAAGCCTTTCATTTTATCAAGCTAAGGAGGCCGGATGGGAACGCTTTGAAATATATCAAGGCTACCTCGCTGGAGGACGCGCCAGTAATAGTGGGGGCAATTTCCGAAGATAATGCCTCTACGAGACGAGCATGGGGATTATGGGTTTGTCTAACGGAAATGGACAAAGTCAAATACCCATTCAAGTTCTTCCAAAATTCAGCGAATGGATCATTCCTCCTGAATTCTATGACAGGAGCTACAACGAGCTTTGCCGAGACTCTTTTCGAAATAAAGAGAAGAGTTCTCTGGGAAAACAAGATTCCGGTAAGTAAAGACACATAACGGAAATTTTGCAACATAGCGCATGTCGGTCGATGGATTGACCGAATCTGTCGAGCATGACCAGAGCAAAAGGAGCCCGAGTTCGGAAAAGGCTTCCGACCCAAACCAGACCGACAAGAAAATTCAGCTGGAAAGGACAAGAAGCCAACTAGTTTCAAAAAAGCGCGGGGACCACGCACCATGTGAAAAATACACCATGTGAAAGGATTCCCGGCACCACGAGCTGGCTGAGCCATATGGGACCAGCAATAAAAGAAGGATGGTGGACACAAACCCCACTAATCCACAATAATAGAAGGAAGATGTGAATAAAAGACACATCTTTTATCAATAGGCTTTGGAGTGCGGATTTGAAATCTGGAAATCTGATCTATAAATAGAGAGCATTTGAGGAAGTAGAGGACATCGAAAATTCTCTTCTATTTTCTCATAGTGAAATAAAAATTTAGAGAGAAAGAAAAATAATAAAGATTGTAGTTGTATGTAATAATAAGTTTATGTGTTTACGAGTGCAAGCCTTCTCTATGAGAGGCTAAACGGTTATCTCCTCCCAAAAGGAGATTACTGATGTAATAAAACTTTTTTTTAAGTTCTTAATAAAATAAAGGCTTTTGCTTCCACCTAATGATTCTGTATATTTAATTTATCTCCATAACAAAAATATCTCGTACACCTGGAGTAGGAAACGAATCAAGGTTGTGCTGATCGGTTTCTGAAATAGTTGGATAACTTGTAACTCAGCTTCCTTGAAAGGGAGTTAAGCGGTGAGAAACCGTATGTAAAACGAGCTAGGGGTGGTGATTTTCCAGCTGGTGGCGTCGCTAACCATCTCACCCGGGACTGACTCGGTCAAAAAGAGGTATGAAAGTTATAGAGACATTTTAATTTACGGAAGCATGATGGGCCTGATATGGTCGTAATGGACTATTTCCATTTTTGAAAGATGACACAAAAAAAATAATTAATAAATAAATAAATAAATTATATATATATATATATTATTTTAATAATAAATAGTTAAATAAATAAAGAATAAGAAACTATGGGGGGAAAGTGTAAATTAAGACTTTATAATGGGTTCTCCGCTTTAAATAAAGGCATTCTTCTCATTAAGGGCAATAAGGACAATTTACTAGAATTCCCTGAACAATTTCCTAAGGGCTCCCTGCGTGTAGCCGCACTCAACTTTCTAAATCTATATAAGAGAATGCCACATATTACTATATAAATGTCTTATCATATTCCTTTTATTTTTTCCGCTAAAAAACACATCCAAGTTCCCACCATAGATTCAAAAACACACAAAACTGAAATCTTCACCAAAAGAACAAACAAATTTCAGAGCCCGATTAGTTCCAAACACAAACTCACATATCCAGTAATCAAATCAAGAAACAACAAAGCCTATTTACATCAAATATTATGAATTTGAGATGCCCATTTGCTTGAGTCCACTCCACGTAGAAGGAGAGAAAAGTGAAGGAAAGAGGAATTACCTTGAACAATTGAAAAGGATCAGAAAGAATGAAACCCATTTGGTCAACCTATTTCATCACCCTAAATGAAGAAAAACAATCGATCAATAATAAATCTGAAAATTTCTCATATTTTGAAAGAAAGAAATCGGTCTTTATACGATGACAAGGAACTAAACAAAATATATTCATAAATAAAAAAGAAATTTGAACAACAATAAATGGAAGAAATACCTGGAATTCGAAGCCAAGGGCTGTGAAAGATTACAAAAAGAATGCAACCCATTCGATCAACAATGAATCTGAATTTTTTTTTATCAAATTGGAAGAAAATTAACAAAAAAAAAAGAAGAAGAAGAAGAAGAAGAAGAAGTACCTGGAATTTGAAGCAAAGAGTACCAAACGAATGAAGCCAATTCGAACAACAATAAATCTGGAAAAAAAATATCATTTTGGAAGAGAAAGTTCCTTAAATATGGGCAATACCTGAACAAAATGATTAAGGAAGTCTGGAACAATTAAAAGAAGAGAATCACAATTTCCAAGCAGAACTTAAAAGAAAATTTAAGAAGAAGAACTTCTTCTCTCTCAACTAGCGAGGGTTTAAGATGTCTTCAGCCCATGAGAGCTTTCTCTAAAGACCCATGTGGTTGAAATAGTCTAGAAAGCTCTCACAAAGAAACCAAATTAGATGACTCACGAGGGTGGGTGGGTAGGTTGAACTGGAAAATGGTAAATAAATAAATAAATTGAATAATAAAAACCAATTAGTAAACGTCCTCCCAAAGCGCAAAGCGCGGATTTTCTTAGGAGGTGAACTTCCTGCTAGGCAGATAATGTGCCCTATTTTCTATGATCTCTAAATGCCTCTACACGACTGAGCCCTATACTTAAATTAAAAATAATTGATCTAAACATACTAGGGCTCCGGATCAAAAGCACAGCCCATTCTTTATATTCAGGCCTAATTAAAATAATTTGAATAAAGATAACTATAGAAATAACAAATATAAATAATCTGTAATATAAACACCAGTAGCAAAATAGCATGTACCACAGAATGTGTAACGTAAGATCAAAAACTTCAGAACAAACAATTACCAGTCCAGCTGTCTGAATTCTCGCGTGCGTATGATACTTGAAACTAATGTCAATACGAACTTATTTCAATCCTTCATTAATATCATTCTTTATCTTACTAGTTCCATTACTCTGAAAATGGTTGTCTCCTAGAAGATAACTAGTCTGCTTCTTCCTTTGGTCTTTGAACATTGGAAAGAGTAGAAATTAGATGAGTGATTAGTGATGGTGGATAACCAACCTTGAAAACAAAGATAAACAAATTGATGAGTGATGATGGATACAATCATAAAAATAAGAATAACCTCAGAAAATATAACTTGTAGTACCATTTACCAACAATTAGAGCTAGCAAATACTCCAGCTTGCCAAAAAAGACTACCAAATCAAAAGAACAAAAACTATAAACTACCTCCATCTGTGCATAGACATTTGGCATGTGATTTTTATACTACTAAATGTTTAATTTGCTGCTTCCAGAATTTCTAAATTCCAGAAATGTTAGACAGATCATTGTAGTGATATACATAGGCTTCACTCTTTTAGAGAGAGGTACAAAGATGAGATTTTCTACACAAACAATGATAGTATCTTGTCAAATATGGGGAAAATCTCATTTTTGATACATTATGTTGGCCACTTTCCAGAAAAGATACGTGATGTTGGCCATCATCAAACTACATACATTAAGTTGGCAAATTTATCAAATTTGGTACAAAAAAAGCCCAATCGGGCTTTGATGCTTACATGGCATGATTTAATCATTTCTTATCATTTTTAATTTAAAAATTAATTTAAAAACTGATTTCTTATCATTTTCAATTTAAAATTAATTTAGAAATTTATCAAATTTGGTACAAAAAAAGCCCAATCGGGCTTTGATGCTTACATGGCATGATTTAATCATTTCTTATCATTTTTAATTTAAAAACTGATTTCTTATCATTTTCAATTTAAAAATTAATTTAAAAATTAATTTCTTATCATTTTAAAATTAATTTAATTTAAAATTTAATATAAAATTAATTTTTTATCATTTTTAATTTAAGAATTAATTAAAAAAATAATTTCTTATCATTTAAAAATTAATTTAATTTAAAAATTAATTTTTAAATTAAAAATGATAAGAAATTAATTTTTAAATTAATTTTAAAATGATAAGAAATTAATTTTTAAAATTAAAAATGATAAGAAATTAATTTTTAAATTAAAAATGATAAGAAATTAATTTTTAAATTAAATTAATTTTTAAATTAATTTGAAAATGATAAGAAATTAATCTTTAAATTAAAAATGATAAAAAAAATTATATTAATTTTTAAATTAAATTAATTTTTATATTAATTTTTAAATTAATTTTAAAATGATAAGAAATTAATTTTTAAATTAAATTTTAAATTGAAAATGATAAGAAATCAGTTTTTAAATTAGTTTTTAAATTGAAAATGATAAGAAATGATTAAATCATGGCATGTAAGCATCAAAGCCCGATTGGGCATTTTTTTTACTAAATTTGATAAATTTGCCAACTTAATGTATGTAGTTTGATGCTGGCCAACATCACATACCTTTTATGGAAAGTTGCCAACATAATGTACCAAAAATGAAATTTTCCCTCAAATAAGTTATTGCTTTAACTTTGCTTGTCCTGGAGCATATAAAAGCACATGCTGCCATATCATTAATAAAAATATGAGTTATATCTCTTGAGAAATGTAAGATTTTAACAACTAAGTATTAACACCCACCAATAAATCCCCCAAAATAACAAGAATCAATCGTATTAAAAAAAAAAGTCAATCTCCAGTAAATTAAAGAAACCCCACCAATAAATCACAAAACATAACAAAAACTAATGGTATAAACATAAAATTCATATCTAAAATTGACATTACCTGTAATTCATCCCAAGTATTCGACAAGGTAGGAGAATCGAAAACAAAATTCTAAATTCTTGAGAGTTCTGAATTGTCACCAAAGTATTCGAGAGAAGGTAGGAGAATTGAATATAAAATTCCAAGTGAAATTTCGCCCAAGTATTTTGAAAATTCTGATATATCTCAAGATCAAATCTCATAAAATCAAACCCTAGAAATATGGTGGTGTTTTTCCGCTTATTCACCCTCGAAAAAATACTTGCCGCTTGAAATATATGGGAGTGTAGAAGCAGAAAAGTGTAAAAGTAAAGTAGAAAATGTACGAGACAAAAGAGAGATGGAGAATGATTAGGGTTCTCATTAGTCGAGGGGCTCTTTATATACCAATTACACAGTTCCATAATTACATAAGGCTAAAGAATACCCAAATTACCCTCATCAATAACTTATTGACGAAGGCACACTAATTGTATTTTTCCTTTAACACTCCCCTTGTGCCAAGTCAAATGTGAAATGGTGTTTCATTGTTGCCTCGTTAAAACCTTACCAAGTAACAAAACCTAATAGGAAAAATAAAACTTGGTCTAAAAAAAGAGTACAACACAACTATGTTGAGACCCCACCTAAAGCCTTATCTGATATGTACATCTATTAAGAGAACTTTGAAAGTCTCCACTTCCTCAATTTACGTGATTCTTGAGAAAGTGAATAATTGTTGGTTGTAGAATAGTTGTGGTTATATTACTCATATTATCATATTTTCTTTAGTGATAGAGTTTAAGCCACTATCATCAGATATATGAATGATCATAACATTTATCGTAGATACTCACAAACTAATACATGTATAATAATGATCTCTTTACATGGATCGAATGAGTAACCAACATCAATGATACTATTTGGTGCTTCACAGTAGGAAGTAAACTCAATATTTTCAATAGGGATTACAAGACCATCTGCAGTCCCAATTATATTTATGAATGGGAAAAATAAACTCGCGTCAATGGTTTCTTTTAGGTATCAAATTATATTTTGATTCCATTCCAGTGACATTGCGCTTTCTTGAGTTAAATCAAGATAAAAATTTTGAGAAAGTAATATTTGGTCAAGTGTATTAGTAATGGTACAATAATGCGCATATTGTACGTAGGTAGAGAATTTCGGGCTCCCATCAGTTCTTCGTCATTCAATTGACGAAATTGATATTTTCTTATATCTTCACTTTGACCAATCATAGGAGTGCTAACATATTGCACTTATCCATATTTAATTGCCTGATCATCTTTTGAATATATGCAAACTGTAGAATTTAGTATTCCACAAACTCGGTTTTAGTTTAAAGTTTTAACATGACCGAGTTTTCCCATGATACATTATCTCAAATTAAAAATTTCAATAACTAGCGATATCTCTTATTTCATTAAGAGTGGATGTTATGTTCCTTTCATCGACATATACAATTATAATCGCAAATTTGAAACTTATAAATATGCAAGGGAATAGATCCCCAATCAAGTGGTCACTTAGACGATTATACCACATCCGTTTGGATTATTTTAATCCATAAAGTGAGTGTTTCGATTTAATTTGCAAATGCACTCCATGGTTTAGAGTCACTTACCTTGGCAATGAAAGGCCAGCAAGCACTAACGTATATAACTCTAAATCATGATCCTCATAGAGATATGATGTAGCCACGGGTATAAGCTGCATTCTCAGTTCTTTGGAATTAGAACATCTATTATGAGAGAGTACATATTCTCATAGTCAATTCCAGGGCGTTTTGAGAAACTTTGTGCTTCAAGTTTAGATTTGGATCTCATGGATTTATTTTTCTCATTACGCTTTCTGACAAAACTTTGTTTATGTCCTACAAATTTTACACTTGGTGAGGTTAGCACTACCAAACCAAATACCTACCTTGTTGTCAGTGAATTTAGTTCTACCTGAATTGATTATTTACATCTACGTCAATTTGCTCTATATTGATATTTCAATAGAGCGTGGTTCGATACTATTGTGCTATGTGATTCTTTGAGAAACAATGTATATATCATCAATGTGTATGAAAATTCTTTCCATCAACTTATATAAACTCGCATTGTACATTGAGATTTCTTTATTCTCTGGAATCAAATTAAACTTTGGAGCGTCCTCCAGTAATGATTCATGGACATAAGTATAATCAGAGATAATCTCATGAGAGTCATTATCTTCATTGATGATCAATTAAAGTTGTGACATACATGCCCTCTTATTCCTTGGGCGAGTATTGGTCGAATCAAGTGACCTCCCCCTGTTCCTTTTGGGAGTCACGACCTCAACCAGACCTCCACTAAGTATGGTTGCGATGTCTTAATCTGTGACATTGTCCCCTTCATTGAGAGTTTTAACCTTGCAGACACATTCGCAGCTTGTATATATATGATCTCGTCACTTTAGGAATTGAGTCTTCTATACTTTGAAGATCAATTATTCACTTTACTTTTCTTTCACGTTACTATGTGAAATACGGGGATCATAATGAGTCATAGTATGAAACTATTTCTGTCGTTCCATTAGAAAATACTTTTTCTTATCTCCCCCTAACGACGGGAAGACTGTCTCATTAGAGTGACAATTCGCTAATTTAGCAATAAAGAGATCGTCTGTCAAAGGTTTCAAATAGAGGATGATTGTTGCAGATTCATATCCAACATAAATACTTAATCATCTTTAGAAACCCATATAAATGCATTGTGGGGGCGCAATAGGCACATTTACTGCGTAACCAAATATGCGTAGATATGAATTATCAGGCTTATATCCAGTTACCAACTGGTACGCAAAATATTTGGTTAGCAGGGATTCATAAACGAATAAGTAAGAGTTGCGTTCAATATTGCATAACCCTGTGCAAAGACAAATGAGTGCGCATAAATATTGTCTTAATCACCATCTATATTTTTTTTTACGGTGTCTTCTTTGAAACCTTATTATATATGCACATTAGGGTAAAAGATCCAGGACATCGATCTTTATTAAAATGAAATAGTCATCAAGTACTTTTGATGTAAACTCTCTAGCATTATAAGTTTGGGTATTTGATAAGGGTGGTGAGTCCTCAATCATATTAAATGTGCTAGAAGTTTTGCAAATGCAACATTTCTATGGACAATACGTGCCGAAGTATCGATCAAAATTATAAAAAATACTTGAACTATCCGTATTTTGAATGGTTATGTCCATATGTATCACCTTGGATTCATTGTAAGAGTGGAATATTTTGCTTTGTATTTATAGCATAGGAAGGTCTCGATCCTGTTTTTCTGCTAAAGAGTAGGCTTTTCAAAACGCGTGATGTGCCTTTGAGATAGATATTGAGACGAAGTGAGATGTAGGTAATGCATCTTGTGCTTCAGAAGTTATTAGTTGCACTTGTGCAGCAGTAGTACCAACATTGGGCAGTGCATCGCATTTATATCCCACTTTATGAGTCACTCGAAAGAAAGGATGTCCGTGTGAGTTTTCAAAGATACGGATCATCATGTCACGACCAGGATGTCCAAGACGGTCATGCCAAAGCCTATATGAGTCAGTGTCACATAGTTCATTATTGGTGACGGCATAAGATTCAATAATCCGTATAGTAGTGAGGTATAACCCACTAGATTGACTCATTAGTTTCTCTAAGATGCGTTTTCTTCCACATTCATTAGAGGTATATATATATATATATATATATATATATATTCATTTTCATTCTCACACTGAGTTCCCAAGTGATAGCCGTTGGCACGGATATCTTTAAAACTCAACAAGGTTCGATTTGCTCTAGGTGCATATAGAGCTTCTGTGACTGTTATCATTGTGCCATTAGGCATCAAGAATTTCGCAGTACCTCGCCCTTTGATTAGTTGGGATGTCCCAATCATCATAGTCACAAATGAGTTATAAGGAATTAACTCAATAAATAATTATCTATTCCTTAAAATTGTGTGAGTAGTCTCATTATCAACTAAGCACTCTATTTCGCCGCGCGACATTCCTTGTAAAAGTGGTGATAGTGTCATGGAAAGAGTTAGAGGAATATTTCTAATTCATTGAAGTGTTGTGGACGATCTAGAATGATATACTTCTCATTCGAATATGTAGCTCTATGCGTAAGATGTATTTTGCACACCTTATAACTATATTTGAACCAAGCACATAGTTTTGTAAATAATAAAGTCGAATACATTCAATACTTTAGAATGAAATTCGAAATTATTAATAATCAAATCAAATAAATGTCTTGTCCAAAGTAAATCTAATTCTAAAAATACCAAACTCCATATTCTCAATAAAATGAGGCAATCATGCCTTCACAAATATCTTGAAATATAAGTAAATAGATGAAGTAGATCACTCAAAATCAGGAACATCAAGTGACTGAGCAATGTTCTTATTGCCATTGAAGTCCGCAATCGTGAGGTTGACATCAGCGTCAAGATCTCCATTTTCCACATAGTGAGTCTCTTTGTTCTTTAGACTCTCTAAGTTTCTTGTAGATGGCTGCCACCTTATCACTTGCGTGACAATTTTGGTACCAATGCCCAGTGTCACCACATCTATAGAAAGGTTCATTCCCAACTCTCTCATTTCTTTGAGGGGTTCTCATGTGGTGCCTTGGTTTTATAACCACCAGTCCCAATATTACCATGGACACTTGGGGTGCTACCACCATCTTTGCGCCATACATGGGGAGAGCCTCCACGGCCCCTACCACGGCCTCTACTGTGGCCCCCATGGCCCCTGCCTCGTGGTGCATAATTACCACTTTCAGGGGGATTAACACGTCCAGTCCCCTATGCTTTGGGATTCTTTTCACTATTCGCTTGACCATAATTAGTTTCGAGAATTTTCTTTGTCCCGGCAGGTCTAGCATTATTGTTCAAGAGAACCTGATCATGCCTCTCAGCTACTTGCAGCATATTAATCAACTTATTAAAAGTTGTAATCCTTTTGTTATCATACTCGAGCCTATACTGGTTCGCTAGTATAAGTGTTGAAGTAGGAAAAGTGGATAGAGTTTTTTTTTTGTATCATATCATCTTCCGTGATTTGCTTTCCACAGAAGGTAAGACGTGCTTTTAAGCGCAACATGTCCTTGTTGAAGTCATTGACCCTCTTATAGTCAAGTAAGCGGATTTCATTCCACTTAACGGTCAGTTCTGGAAGCAAAGTGTCATGTATGTTTCCAAAACGTCCCTTGAGGGCATCCCACAGTTCTTTGGGTGTCTTCAACTGAAGGTACTCCTAGCGTAAGTTTGGGTCAATATGACGCCTCAAAAACATTAGGGCATTTGATTTAATTTTATCAGACGGTTCTTTGTCTGTTGGATCGGTGGATGGTATGATCGTGGATGTAAAATACTTTCCCATGAAAGTAGTTTCCACATTAGAAACCCAACGATGGTACTCAATTCCTTCTAAGTCCAATATTTCAAATTCGGGACGAGTGGGTTCAACCATCTTATAAAACAAGATTTGAGATATTTGAATTACTTAATTGTAATAATTTAAAAAAAAAAGAATTCAAGAACATGAATTAGATTATAAGATCGTAGGCCACATATCACGTTTTGATACTTGGTGAGATACTTTTATCACATGATAAGTTTATATTATTTTGTATTACTCGTGAATTTTCATTATCACGAGAATACGCACCTAAATATTATTAAACAATCCTCTAGAGGATGTTAATAAATAAATAAATAAATAAATAATAATAATAATAATAATAATAATAATAATAATAATAATAATATAATCACATATGGTGCATTTAAAATATTTTTAATTTAGTAATTAAAAGCAGTAGACAACAAACTGATATTAAAAGAAGTGAGATTTAAATAAGAAAAACAAACAGCACAGTGGTGGAAGGCTATGCATATAAAACAAATATTCCTGGAGGACCCAGGTTCGAATGTCACCAAGTGCAAATACACATATATCATGAATAATTCCAGAACCAGAACAGCAGAAATTCACAATCTGACAGATTTATATATTTGACAGATTTTTCTAGGGCCAATATATTTGACAGATTTTTCTAGGGCCAGATATATATGAAAACAGATATATACACATACGTATAAAACATTTATATATTTGACAGATTTTTCTAGGGCCAGATATATATGAAAACAGATATATACACATACGTATAAAAACAGATATATTTATATATCATAACCAGAACAGCAGAAATTCACAATTTTTCTAGGGCCAGATATATATATGGAAAACAGATATATACACATACGTATAAAACAGATATATTTATATATCATAACCAGAACAGCAGAAATTCACAATCTGACAGATTTATATATTTGACAGATTTTTCTAGGGCCAGATATATATGAAAACAGATATATACACATACGTATAAAACAGATATTAAACAGATATATTTATACAAGCAGACAGAGAGTTCAACATAAGACCAACAATCAACAGAAGAACAATCAATAAAAGACCAACATACGTATGGCCAACCAAAGATCCCAGACAGGTATTAAAATATATTCAAATTTACTAGTATATCATACAATAATTTTGAAATAAAATTACATAAGATTAAATTGTGATTAACGTAAAAGCATACTAAAGGCAGATTAGATAGGCACAATTGCGTATGCAGATTCTAAAACAAAAGAATCCTTTTTTTATTAAAAGATAGAAGCAATAAATCCACAAAACCCAACAGACCAGAACTCATATGTGGATATACATAAACATATTAAATCATATATTTGAGGGGATATTGAAAATATCTTGCAATATAGATACGATTCGTTTTTAGAGAAATAGACTAATCAAGAATTCTTTCGTGAGTTCCTTCGTTCTTCTTTGCTTTTTCTTTAGAGAAATAGACTAATCAAGAATTCCTTCGTGAGTTCCTTCGTTCTTCTTTGCTTTTTCTGAGAGGGTAGAGAGAGCTTCGTGCTGATAACGTGTAAAAGTAGAAGCAGAAAAGTGTAAAAGTAAAATAGAAAAGGTACGAGACAAAAGAGAGAAGAAGAATGATTAGGGTTCTCATTAGTCAGGGAGCCCTTTATATAGAGTACCAATTACACAGTTTCATAATTACATAAGGCTAAAGAATACTCAAATTACCCTCATCAGTAACTTATTGACGAAGGCACACTAATTGTATTTTTCCTTCAACAGGGAGTAATATATACTTATATATTAGTGATGTATATACACATACTTATTATTCATAACAATAATTCAATAAAATATTTCTAAATAATCAAAGATAATAAATCTACTATGATTAGAATAACGGTGGATTGATGATGGCTATAAATGACATACAAACAAGATTACTAATAATAATAATGATGATGATGTTAATTAAAATATAATAGTATCAAGATATCAACCAAAATCACTATTTCTTATCAGCGTATCATCATTAATTATTGTTATATATTTTTTAATTATTTTGAAGTAATCAAGTTAATATTATAATAAGAAAAATCAAGGATGTGTAATATGTCGTATTTTTAATCAACTTTTTATTGTAAATTTTTTAATTATTTTGAAGAAATCATAAATTAATAGGGGTAATTGTTTTTTGTCCCCCAAAATATTGCGTTTTTCGCAATTTACCATACAAACTATTATTTGTGACAAACCGCCATACAAACTATACGCGTTTTGCAGTTTACCCCTAGATCGGGATTATTGTAGTTTTTTAATCAAAATCGAATGATGTGGCACAATCCGGTTGCGCCACGTCATCCATTCTTGGTCACAAAACCACAAGAAAATCTGTTTTAGGGGACAAATTGCAAATCACGCATATTTTGTATGACAGTTTGTCACAAATAATAGTTTGTATGGTAAACTACGAAAAATGCAGTAGTTTGGGAGATAAAAAATAATTAACCCTAAATTAATATTATAATAAAAAATTAAGAATGTGTGTGTGTGTGTGTGTGTGTGTGTGTATAATATCACATTATCAAAAAGTGGGGAGCTGCATAACCATAATATACTTCAAATTGTTTTTTGGGGTCATCGAAAGGATCTCGGAGACCCACCAAAGTACGAAAGCCAGGATCTTTCAGATCTTCCTGCAATGGAATAGTAAGCAAAAGTCTTTATCTGCATCTAAAGTATCACTTCCAACAAATATTGAACTTAAAAAAAAAGAGCAATTCCTTTCTTTTGAAATCGTTTGATATATGAAATGGATTGAATCTAGTAGTTCAATTTCTTACTTGTTTCAATTGAGTTGCATGAATTTGGATACGCATAAAAAACCACAAAAAGTTGTTTTGTTTTATGGTTGTTCTATATACATCGACTTTGGCTGGACTGAACGTTCTGGTGAAACTTCAGTTAAGTTATGTTATAGAAAAAAGAGGATTCTTGGCATTTTTTTCCCTCCTGCGTGGGGGCTATTCCGTTGACCCGTACTGATGAGAATTTGACTCCGCGAGAAATTGAACAAAAAGCCGCGGAATTGGCCTATTTCTTGCGCGTACCAATTG
>BMAC01000478.1:249359-262165 GCA_014905375.1 Phtheirospermum japonicum
TTCTGTAGTTTTTTCCTCTGTCGAGAGAGTGGCGAAAATATTTGTCTTCTTCTTCGGATAAAAAACTGGGAGTGTGGCAAAAGAACTCCGAAAGTTCTAAGAAATCTTCAAACTTGTATTCAGAAAAAAACGTACAGCTCGGGCATTTCTCACCCTGAAAACAAAACGACAATCAATCAATAAGCAARAATTAATTCCAGAACTAAACAGACCAAAATAACAAGTATCACAAAAGTACGGTTCAAATCTGGGCTCGACAATTTGAATAAAAGGCAGTTTGGTTGGAACTAATTCATGGAAAAGCTCTTTCAAACATTAAAAAAGAGTCGACATCTGATTATTTAATAGCTTTCCAATAAATATTAAAAAACGTGGATTTGTAGGATAAATACAGGAAAATTAATTAAGTTCCGTTGAATAAACTACAACTTAATCCTAAAAAAGATATCACAATTGTGTACAAGTTCAACGATAAATTATGATATTAATGAATTATAATTGTAATCTCAGTTCCATGAGATATGCACAAAGAGTATTACTGAATATAAATAATAGTATAAGGAAATTAAAAGAATAATTAAAATCACTTGTTACAAAATAATAATATGTAAAGGAAATTGCTAATGAATTGTACTACAATTCTTACAAATGTTAAAACAAAATTGGAAAACAAATAAAATTAAAAGATAACACTTTCTTGAATCGGGTCAAATTGATCAGCAAGTCGAGGCGAGGATCTCTTTCCGCAAGACAAATACGCCCGTGTGACAGAACTGACGTTATGTCCTAAAGATACAATAACTCAACGTCTTTGAAGTTATAGCACACCCCACTTCAAAGTTCCAACGAACTTGAATAGTGTGAAATCGACCACAAAGTTTTAAACAAATGCTTGAGTCTTTTAATGCAGAAAATATGCAGAATGAAGTTGATTTAGTGTCTCTTATGCCTAGAACTTCTAAGTCAATTAATAGACTTAACCTTGTAGGGATTGAGTATTTGAAAGGATGGACCAGCTACAATTAGTGGCTTTAACTCCTACTATAGACACTACCTCCATCATCATAGTTTTGAGACTCTTCAAAAGCTACTAATGAAGTTAAAAAGTCACAACCTTGTCGGGCTAAAGATAATGGGTCGAACCCATCTTCATTTGACCAAAAGGCTTGAGCATCTTAATGGGTCGAGCCCATTTTCCTTTGGACGATCAAAAAATAAAAACTGAATTGGTACAAAACCAATCTCATATAGCCCAAGAGAGGCCCATGGACCAGGACCCAAAGAGTCCAAAGTCCAAAGTCAATAGTCAAGGCAAAGGCCAAAGCCTAGGCCCAAGGCACGGTTACAACCAACTAGTGCATGAGTTTAACCTACAACTTCTTCTTAACTTATAAACTGTATAAGTTTCTCTTCACATTTTCAATGTGGGATTTTATAAACTTCGCCTTTTCAAATGACTAACTTACATAATTTACTTCTCACTCACCTAAAATCAGTTTTCAGAAAACAAATATACTATGATTATCTACTCAATGCGTAGAATAATATTATAATATTTAATTCTACATGAATTAAATATTTACCCATCAGAATTATTCTCAACAAAACTAATTTTCCAACAGAAAAATCGAAAAATATAATTTGTTAGTGCATCGAAACTCTCATTTATAACAAAAAAAGAATCAAAAAGAGTAATAATCAATATATATATATATATATATATATATATATATATATAATATATTTTTTAATATTAAAATAATAATAATAATAATAATATATGGCATCATCATTTTCAAATATGGTGTCATGACAATATAATTATCTTTAAAATCTGTTGACAATAAAATATTATTATTTCTCACACCCAGACTTACATCAGAATAGGTTCTAGCGTGTGAAATGAGAATTATATTTTAACCATTAGATTATAGAATGATGTATCAGATTTTAACATTTAGATTTATTAATAATGATGTCATCATTTATTAGTAATTATTATTTTGTATTTAACAAAAAAAGTCAAAACTTTTTCTTTTTCTTTTGGGTATTGAGAAATTCTGATAATTCATATTGTGCATAAGCTTGATAATTATTGAACATAAATATTAAATTGGTATGATATCATCAACCGACTGAATATGCACAATAGTATTTGTGAAAAGTGCACAATAATACCACTAATTATTGTAACATTAGACATGCAGAGTAATGTAAGTAAACATGCACAATAGTAATTTTTTACTTTTTTTTGTAAGTTTTTGATTACACAATTATGTAAAGATACGACTAATTATGTAATTAATCACTTATTACCGCACATTTAGTTTCACGAGACATGCACAATAGTATCAAATTAACCTTCAATCAGCTACCTTAATAAGGTAATACCAAGCAGTGTTTTACAATCAACTATTAGCTACCAGCTATCAGTTATTAGCTCCTCAAATCAGTTCAACCAAACAGACCCTTAAGCTGAGTTGCGCATCAATCCGGTTTGAAAATGCACTGTAATGATACTGAATATGCACAATAGTATATGAGAAGTTTCATAATATAATTTATCAGTGCATCAGAACCCTTTTTGAAAACGAAAAAAATGAGATTTTCTAATGTAATGTCATGATGACATCGTCATTCTCAAAACTTGTTGTTTGTAAATCATTCTCATATTTCACACCAAGACTCGTTCTCACTTGATCTTATTGTTTGTGGATTTTAAACCCATTCTCTCTAGCAGATTTCTCTACTGATCTCGATTAAGCCTTTTCATGAGAGGGTCGGTAATATTATCTTGTGACTTAACATAGTCAATAGATATTACTCCATTCAAGAGCAATTGTCTAGCAGTGTTATGTCTTTCCAATAGTTGTTTGGCTATCACAATGTATCAATACAGGTGACACAGGCTTACTCCAACATGGAATATCTTCCAATAAGTTACGAAGCCATTCAGCTTCTCCACCAGCTCTATCTAAAGCAATAAACTTGGATTCCTTGGTAGATCGAGTAATACAATTTTGTTTTGTAGACCTCCAAGAAACTGCCTCACCTCTAATATAGAAGATATATCCACTAGTGGAGTGAGAGTCTTTCGTATTTGAAATCCAACTAGCATCACAATATATCTCAAGTATGGTTGGGTATCTCGAATAGTATAACCCATATTTCATTGTGTGTTTCGAATAAATAAATACCCTTTTCAATGCATTCCAATGCTCATGGCTATGATTGCTTGTATACCTACTCATTTTATTCACGGGATAGGCTAAGTCTAGTCTTGTATAATTCGTTAAGTACACTAGACTTCTTATGACCCAAGCATACTCTAACTGAGTAACTGATTCAGCCTTGTTAACTACTAGATGTATCTTTAGACCAATGGGCGTCCTACAAGATAAACTCTCGTAGGCATTGAATTCTTGAGCACTTTCTCAACGTAATGAGATTGTGACAAAATAATTCTTTCTTAAGTTTTATTGGTTTTAATCCCAAGGGTTACATCAACAACTCTCATATCTTTTATGTCAAAATATCATTTTAACATTTTCTTGGTATTCATGATCACATCATGATTACTGCCCATGATCAACATGCCATCCACATATAGACACACAATAACATATGCATTTGATATTCTTTTGACATAAATGCATTTGTCACATTCGTTAATTTTAAAGCCGTTTGACAGCACAATTTCGTCAAACTTCATATGCCATTATTTTGGAACTTGCTTAAGTCCATACAATAACCGAATCAGTTTGCACACCTTTTTCTCTTCGCCAGGCTCTACAAATCCTTCAGGTTGATCCATATATTTCTTTTTCTAATACCTTATTCAACAATGCAGTTTTCACATCTATTTGATGAATCTATATATTGTTCAGAGTAGCAATCACAATAAGTGCTCTAATGGATGTTATCTCATAACCTTCTCTTTGTTTAAATCCTTTGGCAACCAAACGATCTTTAAACTTATCAACTGTTCCATCTACTTTCAGTTTTCTTTTCCACATCCACTTACAACCAAGGGGCTTACAACCATGTGGTAGATCAAATAATTCCCAAGTGTGATTTGCAGTATGGATTCTATTTTGCTATTAATTGATTCTTCCTAGAGCGGTGCTTCTGGGCTGGATAGAGCTTCCTTAATGGAATTTGGTTCATCATCCGACAAGTACATGATAAAATAAGGTCCAAAAGACTTTGAAGTCTTTATTCTTTTTCCACGTCTTAGTTCATCACTATTTGGTTTTGAACCACTTGTAGTTTCATACGTTCTTTTGTTAGAACTAGATTCTGTCTTATCTTTACACGGAAAGATATTCTCAAGAAATATCGCATTTCTTGACTCAATCGTAGTACCTTCGAAAATCTCAGAATTTTCATATTTGTGTACAAAGAATCGATATGTCATACTGTTGTATGCGATTTCGATAAAAATGCAGTCGACCATATTTGGTCCGATTCTCATATTCTTTGGTTTAGGCACAACGACCTTGCCAAATACCCCCACACTTTTAGGTATTTATAAGATGGCTTACGACTTTTTCAAAGTTCACAAGGTGTCTCATTTTTACGTTTAAGTGGTATGTTATTTAATATGTTGTTGGTCGTTAAAATAGCTTCCACTCACGTGGTGGTCTTAGATTGGCTGCCAAAAACCTCTCTTTCCACCAACTTATTCTCTTGCCCCTTACTTGGTGGACAAGTTGTCTCCTTACGTTACCTGTAATGTAATGGTATTGTGGTGAGTGTCCTGAATCTGACATCACAGGTTTGACTATGTGTGGACTACTGTCATTTCCCGGTAGATGCTACTCTTTCTTCGGCTAGTTCGTCCTTTGTTGGTAGTTGGAAGTTCGTTTATCGCGACCAATGTCTGTTCTAAAATTGGCCTAGGCGCCAACCAACCCGCCTGCGATTTTCGAAAATCGGACAAAGAAATCGTTGGGCGCCCAAGTCGGCGCCTAGGCGCCAGGCCAGCATTTTGTTTTATTTATTTTTCTAACCTAATACGATGTCATTTTTGGGTCTATTTTTTGATTATTTTGATTTTGTAATGTATGTTATGGTATTGTTATTTGACTAATGAACTTATGGATTTATGTTGTTTTGAACTTTGAATTGAACAATAGTTTTAAAATTGTGAATTGTAACTTGTGATCATTACTTTTAGTTTTGAATTGTCATATATTTTATTGTGTAGTAGGTAGTATATTGAATTATTAAATGATTGGATGTAATGTTGTAAATAAGGGTATTTATTCTCAAATTATAGGCCCCACCTAGGCGCTAGGCACTAGCCTGGCGCCTAGCAGCCGCTCGCCTAGCGATTTTAGAACACTGGTACTCATAGCTCATTTCTTGTACTTAATCTTTGCCTATGGAGGATGACGTGTCATGTATCTAAGTTGGCACTACGGTGAGGCTAATCCTACCTCGCAGTCCAATTCGTACGACAACCAACAGTACTAAATGAGAAAAATACGTATATTACAGGTACATATTAGCAAGTGTCCATTATAGTAAGAGTAATCAGCTTAGTGTACGATTCTACTCTTAAAGGAAACTTTTGTAATATAAAATTAGTAATTTTCAAACATAATAACACTTTGTTATTATGCACAGAACTTCATCGATAATTTTTGTAATTAGCACTTTGTTATAGTCACAAAATTTGACAACATTCGAAACATAGGCAAACAGACAAATTGTAACATGTATCACCATTGATATAACCTTACGCTGGTACAGACTTGAAGAAATGGAAATTTCGATGCAACGATTATGCATATGGCTTACTATAAAAGGGCTATTGATTTTTTGGTACCTATATTGTATAGCGTTTTGCAGTTTTACAACCTATGATTTGTTCTCTATCAACTCAGTACCTAAAGTAGAAATTGGTACCTGACTTAATCATCTGGCTAAATATTCCATTAAGATTCTTTCACATTCTTTTACATGGCTGGCATGCCCATTTTAAGAGCTTTTTGGTCCATTTAAGATTTTTAATATAAAATTTAAGCACATAATTTTAGAAAATACACATTAACCCCAAAAAAACATGTTTTTGACCCAATATGCCATTTTAAATCAATCAACTCCAGCCAAAATCCGGAATTTTGACTTTTTCCAAACTTGTAAAAACTAAAAACTAAATTCAGAAAATAAGTTTATAGCTTTTTACTCCAAGACGGAAACT
Source organism: Phtheirospermum japonicum (assembly GCA_014905375.1). Taxonomy (NCBI): domain Eukaryota; kingdom Viridiplantae; phylum Streptophyta; class Magnoliopsida; order Lamiales; family Orobanchaceae; genus Phtheirospermum; species Phtheirospermum japonicum. The sequence goes on from BMAC01000478.1 coordinate 255,568, forward strand.
TATTACTAACTTGAAATAAAAAAGGGGAAAAAATGAGGTTGAATTTGCATCAAGAACAAAAATGTGTCACCACCAAAAAAACAAAAAAAAACAATAAAAACCAAATAAATCTGCACCATCATCACATACAAAATTTGCAACTGCACACACTATTGCATCTGTAAAAAGTCACAGAAATAAAAAAATCAGAAGTACATTAAACGGGTTTTGAATTAAACACCAACCAACACCTACTCAAGTATCCTGCCACCCCTTCGAATGTGCAAAGTATTCGGCTGGGTTGAATGAATTGAGTAGAAAGTACAGGGGTACAGGGTGACAATATAGGGCTGACTCATCACGTTGAATGAATTGTGCATGAAAAAAAGGCTAAGGTTGCAAGTGACCAATATATCCCCCAAAAATACTTAAACTGGCCAAAATGCTTTGAGAATTAGAATCTTAATGGAATTTTCCGCCGGATTATTGAGTTAGGTACCAAAACCCGTACAGTACAGGTACCAAAAAATCAATAACCCAACTATAAATATAAGAAACACAAACCAGGACCTTATAGCATCATCACACAAACTTTCAAGAGAACCAAACATTGACAGTAAATAGTCTAAATCAAAATATAACTAACCAACAGAAAGATGAAAAAAAAACACACTATAATACTGACATATGACAATTAAGTCAATTAAATGAGTAATTATGATCCATGCTGGTACAAATTGAGAAAATACAAAAGGCATTATGTCGATGTTCTTACAGCACGCGTGGAAAAAAAAAAGAAAAAGAAAAAGAAAAGGGGGAAGTATCCCATCTCTACTACATATCAAACAAACAGGCGAATCGTAAGAGCTTCTCAGGCTCTCTTTCGTAAACACGAAAAAAAAAAAATCAGATATAGAATCAGGACAACATTCTACTAAACGCTACCACGACTCAGCAAGTCAAATAAACACAAACGACAGTCAGTCAACACAACACAACACTACACTATGTCGCGCCTCTTAAGCCCCATACATCTTCCCAAACTCCAAACATAATTGACGATCTCTCACATCTCCCCAACCACCCCAACCCCTAAAGCCCGCCTGATAGCCTGCTTGATTCTCGTACACATACACTCCCCAATCCCGCTTAATATTAGCAGCTCTATCAACATCTTCAACTTCAATATTCAAAGCACCGTTATCGATGCATGCAGTACTCTCACCCTGACCCTGATGCAACCCGCATTTCCCAAAATGGACCGCGCTCGTCCTAGGAGCCCGCAACGTGTAAACAGGCCCTCCGAAAGAAGGATAAACAGTGGCCCACATCGTTATATCCCAATTATAATCATCAAACATACAAAATTCCCTAGCCTTTCTATGAATCTTTTTCCACACCGTCCGATTAAAGGAGTACCCCACGTTCCCCATCCTCTCGGCGATCAAGCGGTCCCACCCTTCCCCCCTCGACTTCACATCAGACGGTGCTAGATTAGCAGCGTAGCAAAGCGGGCACTTTTCGGGCTTCAAATCTACAAGCAACTGCAAATTACGATACGCGTTGGGATAAATGAAATGGTCCTCTTCTATGAACAGAATATGGCCCGCGTGGCCGTTCGTCTCTTTTAAACCATCCCAAACAGTATTCATCATCCACCACCAATGATGTTTTAACGACACGATCTTAGGCGATCGGTGATTACCGTATTGATCGGGAGTCCCTTCGCACTTTTTCTCGACAGGATTATCTTTTTCCTTACAATCGTTGGGTGAAATGCCGGGAAAGATATTATCGAAGAGATGAGGCGAAAACGGGGCGAAAACTTGCTTCACTTGGCAAAATTTTATATTTTCGACGATTTTGTTCATTTCTTTGAAGTGCCCATCATGGCTAACGATGAGTAGGGTTTCGCTAATACCTTCTACTCGGGAAAGGCTATCGACGACTAATCGGAGATATTGGGGCCGGTTATGAACGTATAATACAATGACTATGTGATTCTTGGCTAGATTTGGAAATAAATCTAAGTTTCTTGGCGGCAATTGATTATGTTTCTCTAACAAAATCGAGAATTCGGTCTGTTTGGGAAGCTTTAGATTTTTATTATTGGAAATCACAGTATAGTTATGAGTGGATCCTATGGTTTCGTTTGTTTCTAATGAATATCTGCTGATTAAATCTATAAATGTACTTGTTCTCAGTAATAACACTAACAAAATAACTCCGAATACACCAATTATAATCCAACGACAGAGAGCAACATTTCTCACACGGGGTTTTCTATGAGAGGCCGCCATTAGAACAAGAGCTTTTATCGAACAGTTGTAATGCATAAAAGGAAAGAGGAAAAAAAAGAAGGATAATAAAAACAGACTTTTTACTGATTCTTGGAGCAGATAAGAAGGGATTAAAATAGCAAATAGAATTGACCTTTATGAAGCTTCCATTGATAGATCTTCAAAATTGGAGATTAAGGATCTCCCAGCCACTTGCAGAGTTGACTTGTCTGAAATTCAAGAAAATTCTAAAAATGGAGTGCTCGGTACAAACAGATACTAACCCGTCAAGAAAAACAGCATCAATTGGAAAAATAGTGAATATTGAAAAACATGGATCAAAAAGGATTGACCCAATGCGTAAAGAACTTTGGTTTTAAAGAATTCCAACTTTTAAACACTGTTTTTTGTTATTATACTTGAACTGGAAGACTGATAATAGAAACGATTGAAGACTTCAGAGAAAGAAGATGGAGGAAATATTTCTTTCTAATTCAAATACGACCAGCCAAACACGGTCTTGACTCTTTCGAGTTCTACAGGGGTAAATCGAATTTCACCACTCGACTTGTATTACTTTTTCATATTTTGTTATTTTTAAATCAAATATTTATCAATTTAGTATATGTATTGTTGAAATTTTATATATTTTATTCAAAAGTTGTAAGATATAATTTTTTTTTTTTTTAAAAAGAACAGGCTGTATGAGGCCATGGCAAGGACGATTATATCTTCTAATATAATTAAAAATATATTTTTTGTTAAAAGTATCAACTATTACACCGAGTATTAGGATGTCAATTCAAGTTTGAACAAATATGGTTTTGTTATAAATGAGAGAGAAACCAGATAAAAATATATAGAGAATGAATTTTCAGATATATTTTTTATTACAACTGAATCCTTATTTATAAAAAAAAACTTTTAATAATACAATCGTAATTACATAATCTCATTAAGGGCAAAATAGTCATTCACACTATTAATAATAAATACATTTAATATGCATGAATAGTAAAATGGTTGGGAATTTATCACACTCCCCTTCAATGACTATTAAAATAAATGTCTCGTGAACCAGTTAAAGAAATACTCAATAGGCGAAGAACTTTTAGACTTTTTGTAGTAGATCTTATGTCGATAATATACTGTTGTACCATGATGTTCCTAGAAAAATCCGCGGGACAAAACTTGAGCAATGTATAAGCGTAAAGTCGCTCTCCCTCATATTAGACATTCTTTTAGGAGTAATCATGTGTTACCTCACTAAAATCTTGTTAAGAAAACCCTGTGGGAAAAACTTGATCGAAGGAAAAAGAGTACAGTTACTCCATCTTATTTCATATCTTGAGGAACTGTACTAATTTCTTCTTTCGTCCTCATCATATCATGAATATGCTTCGTTAAAACCTTATTAGGAAAAATCCAGTGGAAAAAATCCTAATAAAAGAAAAAAGAGTACATTATCCATGTTAATATACGCCTTTAAGTTACCTCGTTAAAAACCTTGTTAGAAAAACTCAATGGGACAAAACCTCAGTCAATGGAAAAAAGAGTGTAACACGTATTTTATAATTATGCTTCTGGCATTTCGAAATCCTTCCAGAATTTGTACAAGTATATCATATAGAAATATTTTTCATTTAGTTTCTCATGAATATAGATTTTCATTATATGCTTCTGGTATTTCATAATGGAATAATTCTCATATAATACATTTAGATAACCTTTAATTCTTATATGATCACCTAAATTAGTTTCTTCCCATGTAGGTTAAATATATCCCATATAATCACCAATTACAACTTAAAATATCTAGAATACCCCTGCAACCAAAAAAAATTCATAATACATAAATTAAAAATAAATAAATCATAATATATAAAGTTATCTTTTCTCAAACCCTATCACTCTCATTAAAACCCAAATAGATCTATGCCGCCTATGGTCTTCCCCTCTGGCGGGAATGCTGCCGCCCCCGCCTCCGGCGTCGCTCAGCAACGCCGCTTCCCCGCTGCATCGACCTCCTTCGACGCTCAAACCCCGGTCTCCCTTTTCTCTCCTTCGACGTCAATTCCGCCGCTGCATCGACCTCCTTCACCGTCGCACCCCAATTCCCATCCACCATTGGCGGCGGTGGCGGCTCCGCCGGCTTCGAGGACGAGCCTTCGCTCCTCAAGGAACTCGGCATTAATAACAAGCAAGTCTACCAAAAACCCCTCTCGATCATCAACCCTTTCCAAATCAATTATCACCTCCTTGAGGACGCCGATCTCTCTGGACCTTTTCTCTTCCTCATAGCGTTCGGACTATATCAGCTCCTCGCCGGAAAACTACATTTTGGAATTATCCTCGGATGGGTGACGATGGCGTCTATGTTTCTCTACGTTGTTTTCAATATAATAAGGAGCAAAAATGGGAACCTGGATATTTACAAGTGTCTCAGTTTGATTGGGTATTGTATGTTGCCCTTGTGATGTTGTCTGCGCTTTCTCTGTGCTGTCTGCGATTTCTCTGTTCTTGCCGCAAGGTGGATGTAACTTGTGAACAATATGATTTAGTAGAGTTAGTATATAATGTAATAGAGATAGTGTGAAATTTAATTTGGGTTGGTATGAAATAGTGTGGAATTTAATTGGGTTAGTATGAAATTTGATAGAGTTAGTTTAAAATTTGATAGATGTAATTTGGATTTTAATAGATAAATTCTAAAATCTTGTTGTCTAAATTGGATTTTTTTTTTTTTTTCAAACTACATTTGAGACTAGTATAGAATTTGACCATATTCATATGACATTATGACTCAAACTTTTGTGCACCCCTTTTTAATAAATTAATTAAAAGCACGTCAGTTTGCTCGCAAGTGTACGAGGTAACTGTAGGGTGATGAGTTTGACTCGAGTCGTATCTCTCGAGGAAACAACTGTTCGGTTTCTTATCGATATTTTTCTCAATTACGAATAACATACATATACATTTGGGGTTTGAATAGATTGATTCGATCATTATAAACTAAAAGCATAATTAAACTAAAACTAATTAAACTAATCACTTTAACTAGATTATCAATTACGAACTAAGCAGTAAAACTAAAGCTGATTAAACTAGATTACTCTAAATTATCAACTAAGAGCAATAACTAAATTATCGATTAACGCTACGAAGATTAAAAGCTAATTAACGTATCTAAAGCATGAATTTAAGAAACTATCGCTAAGCAATTGAATCATACGAATCCAAGAACCATTAACCAAGCATAAACTAAATCGCATAAGTAAACTAAATTAACCAATATCCAATAACAAGCATAAACGATTAAGCTAATTAAACTAGTTCTAGCATTAACTAAGAATTAAACTAAAAATTAAACTAGAAATTAACTACTAAATTAACTAAGAGTTTAGAGTACTTATTCGAACTACTAAAAGCAGTAAAAAGCTCCAGCTATTCCAGAGGTTGAACGTTGATCTTGGGCGAAGAATGAATCCCGAACTCGAATTCGACGTTTTGGACGCGTTGTTCTTCGATCCTTGATCTCCGTCTTCAAATCTCGTTATGAGATGTGGGATTATGTGTATTATCAGCTCAAATACCCTAGGGGGTCGTGTCTTTCTTTAAAATCCGAAATAATAAGGTTTATATAGATTTTGCATGACTTGGCGCATAAGAAACCCTAAAATCCGAATTCTGGGCCGTCCGCGTCGACGGAGGTCGGTCTGACTGACGTGAGCAGGTGCTCGGCGGGACTCGGCAGACTTGGTCGGCAGGTGTGCGCGTCGGCTGGGCAGGTGCGTCGACGGTGTGCGTCGACATCGACGCTTCAGCAGCTAGCGTCGACAGTGGTGCGTCGACATCGACGCCTCAGAACGTAGCGTCGACGATAGCGTCGACTGGCGCGGTCATGACTCGCTGACATGGCCTCGCGTCGACGGTGCGTCGACGGCGTCGCCAGTCGACGCGACGGCCCAGAATTCGGATTTTAGGGTTTCTTATGCGCCAAGTCATGCAAAATCTATATAAACCCTCTATTATTTCGGATTTTTAAGAGAGAACACACGACCCCCTAGGTATTTGAGCTGATAATACAAATAATCCCACATTCTCATAACGAGAATTTGAAGACGGAAGATCAAGGATCGAAGAACAACGCGTCCAAAACATCGAATTCGAGTTCGGGATTCATTCTTCGCCCAAGATCAACGTTCAACCTCCGGGAATAGCTGGAGCTTTTACTGCTTTCAGTAGTTCCAATAAGTTTCTCTAAACTCTTAGTTAATTTAGTAGTTAATTTCTAGTTTAATTGTTAGTTTAATTCTTAGTTAATGCTAGAACTAGTTTAA
>BMAC01000478.1:267302-280660 GCA_014905375.1 Phtheirospermum japonicum
TGTTCATCTCTTCGTTGTGCCTCACATTCTCCATGTTGGGTTGGTGACCGATCACGTTTTGCTACTGGTCGACTCCTTCGTTTCTCCCCGCATCTTGTCTCGCAATGATGGGGCGTGGTGGTGATCTCGGTGGTGAATCYRCGTTTRYAATRGYATTTGCCTCCAACATAATGTCGGAAGCTCGATCGCAAGCGAAATCAGTTGCTGTGGAGGAATCGTCCTCGGAAATAAGAACGGGTCTTGGTCTCGGTGGGTTTGAACGGTGGATGTTGTCAATGAATGGTACAAGGTCGCGTTGAAGTAATCGCCTTCCTTGCATAAACTTAACAATACATCAACAGTACCAAATGACAAAGACCAAGTAAGAATAAAAATAAACTAATAAATCAAAAAGATAATAAAACGAAAAACATCTTTAATTCCTACTCGTTGCCTCCCCAGCAACGGCGCCAAATTTTTGACTCAAACTTTTGTGCACCCCTTTTTAATAAATTAATTAAAAGCACGTCAGTTTGCTCGCAAGTGTACGAGGTAACTGTAGGGTGATGAGTTTGACTCGAGTCGTATCTCTCGAGGAAACAACTGTTCGGTTTTATTGATATTTTTCTCAATTATGAATAACATACATATACATTTGGGGGTTTGAATAGATTGATTCGATCATTATAAACTAAAGCAATAATTAAACTAAAACTAATTAAACTAATCACTTTAACTAGATTATCAATTACGAACTAAGCAGTAAACTAAAGCTGATTAAACTAGTTACTCTAAATTATCAACTAAGAGCTATAACTAAATTATCGATTAACGCTACGAAGATTAAAAGCTAATTAACGTATCTAAAGCATGAATTTAAGAAACTATCGCTAAGCAATTGAATCATACGAATCCAAGAACCATTAACCAAGCATAAACTAAATCGCATAAGTAAACTAAATTAACCAATATCCAATAACAAGCATAAACGATTAAGCTAATTAAACTAGTTCTAGCATTAACTAAGAATTAAACTAAAAATTAAACTAGAAATTAACTACTAAATTAACTAAGAGTTTAGAGTACTTATTCGAACTACTAAAAGCAGTAAAAAGCTCCAGCTATTCCAGAGGTTGAACGTTGATCTTGGGCGAAGAATGAATCCCGAACTCGAATTCGATGTTTTGGACGCGTTGTTCTTCGATCCTTGATCTCCGTCTTCAAATCTCGTTATGAGATGTGGGATTATGTGTATTATCAGCTCAAATACCCTAGGGGGTCGTGTCTTCTCTTTAAAATCCGAAATAATAAGGGTTTATATAGATTTTGCATGACTTGGCGCATAAGAAACCCTAAAATCCGAATTCTGGGCCGTCGCGTCGACGGAGCGTCGACTGACGTGAGCAGGTGCTCGGCGGGACTCGGCAGACTTGGTCGGCAGGTGTGCGCGTCGGCTGGGCAGGTGCGTCGACGGTGTGCATCGACATCGACGCTTCAGTAGCTAGCGTCGACCTTGGTGCGTCGACATCGACGCCTCAGAACGTAGCGTCGACGGAGCGTCGACTGGCGCGGTCATGACTCGCTGGCATGGCTCGCGTCGACGGTCGCGTCAGTCGACGCGACTGCACGTCTGTCTCCAATTCTCGATCTTTTACTACTCGTTTCACCGGAAAGCTTGTTCTTCACTTCTCGAACATCGAACCTCGTCTATTACGCGTTAAACTCTTCCGGTTACTTAGCTGTAAGGTGAAAAATAACGAAATATCACCTACTTGCATCAATTACGATCAAAATGCGGTAAAATAAGCTGGAATTATAAAAATATGAGATTTAGCTTAAATCGTCCAACTTATACCTAAAACAAATAAAAAAACGAACTAAAAAGCTAATAAAAATAAGGACAAATCTACTCTAATCACATTACATGACATATAGTATGGAATTCAAAAATATAGTATGAAATTACACGATTTAGTATATAAATTGAACATATAGTATGGAATTATGTCCATAAAAGATTAGTAGTATGAAATTTTAATTGTATATGAATGGTACGCAATTCAACAATGTAGTATGGAATAAGATTAGTAGTATGAAACTAATATGACGTAGTATGAATTTTGATTGAACGGTTGGTAGTATGAAATTAATATGACGTAATATGGATTTTTGGTTGAACGGTGGCTAGTATGAAATTAATACGAAATAGTATGGATTTTGGTTGAATTAAACTTCAAAGAAGAAAATTGAAGAAAAAAAAAAGGTTAATAAGGTTAAGTTAGTTATCTTATGTATTATTTTGTATACATCGATATTTTTCAATACGTTTCAATATCCTCATTATCAATAATCATTCATAGCGTTCTTTTATAGTGAGTCGACACCTTTCAACTTCATATCATTCCCCACAATGACATAATTTATCAAGATATCTCGTAACCAATCCTCTCCAAGGATTTATGCACAATAATTATATCTATATACTCTTTGAAATTATATGCCTCCTATATTATCCATTTGATATTTATATTTGGGAAAATATTCAACGCTTACGGCGTTGTTTGATCTATCGAAGCATGTGTAGTTGGTATATAAGATTATTATCAATCTTTCTTATATCGTTTATCTCCATACTTCTATTGTGAGGATATAACATGTTGTATAATTATTTTGAACTATCAATACTTCCCCTCATGCTAAGAAAAAATTGAAACCAAACTCATACAACTGACATGACATTAATTATATATATATTACAAGAACTTAATTTCAATAAGGTAATTCATATTATTTTGTACTATGTTGATATTGACAATGAACTGGAGGACTTTTAATAGTTTATCAATTGATATCCCACTTGTATGCGCATATCCGGTCATTCCATGATCTACTCAACTTATCGGAATATATTACTAGCTTTATCACTTGATTTGAAAACCGTGCTTATACTGTAAGCAAATCACCACGTAAATATCAATTTCAATAATTCTATAATTAATAAAAACGATATGATTCGGTTATGTAAATTGATATTATTGAACACTTGTACCTGGAAGATTCTTATATCTATTACAAGAATTAGTTGTGTCCATCATGAGGTATTTATTTTAACACTGAGATTATTTACTGACATATCACATCATCTTTCGGTGATATTTTAGTTAAACCACTGTTCAAATACAACGTTCAAACATGGTAGTGCATATCATATGCTTCATAGTATTGTTTATTGTTCAAATACAGTTGCCTATTTCATACGCTTCATGCCATTCTATAAATCATAGAGATAATCACAAGATTCTCTTCAACAAAGTCCAAATTTTTTAATAGTTGTAATGCTCTTAAATCTTCATAAATAAAAATATTTCTCGATTACCGAGGGATATTATTATAGAACTCAAAAGAATGTACACATCATTAACAATACGATGTTAACGACAATTCGATTTAAAGAAAGATGTGTAAACATACATAGCAACGAATATATGTTGATATCGACCAAAAATGCTAACATAAAATAAAATAAATCATACAAAGAGCAAGAACACGAAGCAAGAAATCACTCGTACCATAATCCATGTTGGAGGTTAATATGGTAAGTGCGATAATCAGAATAATGGTGACTATCATCAACATTCGTTCAAACATTTTGAAAAATATTTACTGTTAAGAATTTATTAGAAAGCTGAGAGAATATGAGGTAATTGTTGAATAAAATGTGAGTGTATTTATAGAATGAATAATTACTATTACTAGTCGTTAACTAGCCGTTTCTAGCCGTTAGAAGAGGTGAAAGGAGTGTGAAAATCTTTGTATCATATAGCAGAATTTTATTTATTTTGTAAAGATAAAAGTTTTTCAATTGCCGACAAATAAGAATTATTTCTTTAAATAGGTAATATCCTATCTGTCATTTTTCTTTTGCGACAATTAAAAAGAAAACAGTGATATCATTTATTATCTGTCAATTTTTTATTTTATTTTTTTGCGACAGTCAAAAACAAAACAATGATATCATTTATTAGTTCGTGAATATCTTTCACCATTTTCAAAAGTAAATAGTGAGATCATTTATGATATTGTAAAATCTTATCTTTAAATACGGAGTCATAGATCATAAAGATGTATCTTTCACGAATATTAGAAGATTTAGTATAGAAAGGATAGATGGAAGTATCATAATCCTCGCAAAGAGGTAAATCGTTTCCTCATCCATTCAAAACCATATATATTCTTGGTGGATCCAAACTGATATGTCATATTCCATATATAGATATGGCAATTCAACTTGTGAGATAATTAGGGAAGCAAAAGATCGATATTTTATATGGAGGAACCAACTACAAACTTTATAACAATCTTACATCATCTGCACATTACTGGGGAGTAAATGAGAGTATCATACCTTTTCATAGTGTTAAAACCAACACTATCATGGATCTAACTAGATCAAAGCTTCCAACACAATCTCATCATGATTTTTTGATGTAGTACATGGTGAATAACATCGATGCTTTCATCGTGCTTCTAGGTGGTTATGACACTTTGAATGAAATATTTAATATTACGTCATGGGCAGAGTGTGACTTCCATACCAAACCTATATGCTTGTTAAATATGGATAATTTCTTTAATGGTTTGCTCAATTTCCAAATCAATGTGTAGACTATAAGTTTATCTCTCATTCAGCGAGGGAAATACTTATATCTACCAACACAAATTCTGTGCTACTTATAAAATTTCATACATATATTCTAGTTCAAGATTCTATGGAAGTTAAAACTTGTCAGCCACTGACTATCTGTATTAAGCGAAAAGAAGTTCAGATCCTTTAAGTCTCTCATTGTAAACTCTCATGACTAGTAAGGGGTGGCAGAGTTTTGGAGTTAAATACTCTCGAGACGCACCCCACCAATTTCATGAGTTTAATGTATATTTCTATAATTCAATGTCGAGTGTTTATTGCTTTTAGACTAATTTCAATATTTTTCACTTTGACTATTTTTTACTTCTTTTGGGGTAATAATAACATTATTTTACCTTTATGCAAATATAGAGATTTGGTGCTTCATGACTATAATGTCAATGATATATGCTTCTTCGAGGGCATTTTATTATCATGTCAATGTGATCTCGTATGATTCTTTCAAGTGGTATATTTCTTTTATCAACATGAAATTTATTGAGCAATCAATTACATAAATTATTTATCGATAACTTCTAGTATCCCTTTCTTAGTTTTCTCTATTAATATCCAAAAAACGTGGAGAACAAGTTTTATTTCTATTGACTGCTACTTCGGGAGCGGGATTCATATGTTTGTTCAATTATTTCTTTAGATTAGGATTTAGTCAATCGTGTGTTATAACCTACCACATTGGCGATATTGCAATATTTAAAGTGTATTAGAATTTATATTGTGATAGTTAAATTGCGTAATCAATAACTACTTTTTCGGAAGTAAGATATGTTTAGTAGACGGTATCACCCATCACTTGGTATATAAAATATAGAAATATGTAAAACCATCCATCTTGTGATAATTGAACTCATCACATAGGAGGTATTGCGATATTTAAATAATAGAAATTAAAATCAACAAATAGTGGTATAACCCACCACTAGGACATTATTACAGTAAATAATGCAGGAATTTAAATTACAAATATTTAACTGCTTCTCCAAGAGAAGGGTCGTCTACATTATACTGATCTATGATAATAAAAAGTTATTAAATGGTCAAATTATCCATGGTCATTTGAGATTCGGTCCAAATATCGACGACACTTTGATTTCATGATTCGTAATTTGTCCAATTATTTTTCTCAAGATATAACCATCACCAGGTAGGTGAATTGAACCATCAACTATCAACTGTCATCAGTCGCTAACGGTTATCGGTGGTAGTGCCACCTGGCCACCGCAAGACGACATTCATATGTTTTTATAAAATTATCATCGATTGGATGATTGTAAGTCAAACTATCGGTTGCCACCAGTCTTTTCCAGTCGTCTATGGTCGAGCTGCCTGGCCAGCGTGTGGTGCCACATATATCCTTTTGTAGAGTTTTAGTAGTAAAAGAATAAATATCCATTACTCCAAGTATCATCGTGCAATTCTCCACCGTCAGGGTACCAATTAGTTTTAAAACTTTAAAATGTCATATCTTTAAACGAGTTATTGTTTTATATATCAATATGGTCTCAAAATAAAGATCTCATTAAAGTGAACAATATGGTGTCAAGAATACTTAATTTTAATAATTTATGCTTCTTGTATTTCAAGAAAACAAAACTTGTATTTTAATAAATTTAAATAATATTATATATTTGTCACCTTTTTTTTCTTCTTCTTTGTTAGCCTTTTCTTTTACATGTGACCTTTCTCCCTTATCTTGTTTCTCTTTTCTTTGCAGACCACATTTAATTCTTCCTTTCATTTCTTTTGTTGGTAGACCACATTTAAAGCATGCATCTTCTTCATTTTATTTCTTCTTGACCATCTTTTCATTTCATTCTGATCATAAAACACACTGACCACATACTAATACACTCATACACATTAACTCACACACCACAATATGTGTCGAAAGAAACGGACGATGGTATCAGCTTTTTACTTTCGAGTTTGGGTTCGATGGCTTGGTTGAAGATCTCATGAGTTTTAAGCTTGGGTACGGCCCGTTTTCATGGGTGGTTTTGGACGGCTTCTATGACCGTGCTCGTTGGTGAAACAAGTCCTTTTTTTTGGGAGGGGGGGCATGAGAGGACCCTCATAATTTTCTTACAACTCATGTAAAATAAGAAGCTTCCTATATGATTTTGAATATGTACCAATATATGAGATTTGAAGATTTTACTACCAAGATTAGTAAGAGGTTTACGAGGTTTCAAGAAAATGAAGGTTGTTTACTATTTTTCTCACTACTTTGACTGCTTAAAGGAAAATGGAGAGGGATGGACTGATTTGTAATCATTTGATTTCTGATAAAGAGAATCATCTTTAAGATACAACTGTAGAGCATACTTTCTTCATATTACTCAAACGGCTAAAAACTCGTGCTGATAACGTACTATAAGCTAGAGAGAAAAACAGAGAAAGTATATAAAAAATGAATTCTCAGGTATATTTCTCATTTAACTGAAGCCCTATTTATAGGAAAACTTCTAATGGTAAAAATCGTAATTACATAATCTCATTAGGGGCAAAATAGTTATTCACACTATTAATAATAAATACATTTACTATGCATGAATAGTAAGTGGTTGGGAATTTATACCAGCTTTTACTTATTAACATTCATTATATATATATATATATATATATATATATATATATATATATATATATATATATATATATATAGACACACACACACACACAACACACACACACACACACACACTCTCTTGTTAGGCTGAACTGACTAATCATTCGTCAAACCAAATTTCATACAAAAATTAATACATTATAATAAAAAAGTCAATACATCATGATAGCAATAAATCATAATACATTGTATTAAAACACCAATACATTATAGGACCATACATCATAATACAAAAATCAATACATTATAGCAAGGTTAGAGATTTACGAAAATCAATACCTTTGAGTATAAAAACAATATTATGGAGTCTTAAATCAAATTAAATGGATGGACCAGATTTTTTGTATATTTCCTTATTTTATTAAAAGCATTAGGATTGTATAATAAAAGCACTGCTGGTGTATATAACTAAAATATTAATAAAGCACTGTGATTGTATAATAAAAGCACTACTGGTGTATAATAAAAGCACTAGTTCGCAGGTTCGCATATAACGACATGGTTCTCATTTGAACCCACCCCTATATATATATATATATATATATATATATATATATTATATATATATATATATATATGATTAGGTTCAAATGAGAAACCATCCATTATATGTGAATCTAGAGACTCATCCACACCGTTGATTAAATAAGATCGATGGTTAATATTAAAAGGAAGTTTTGACTCTAATTCAAGCATAATAAGGATATTTTTGTCTTTTTCAAATCTTTGCAATTAAGACAGTCCCTAATTACATATATTCCTTTTCTATAATAAAAAATTAATCCATCTCCATTATAATCATTCTCACCAGATTGACGGGATAATTCAGAATTAATCCATCTCCATTACAAAAAACGCAATTGTTTGAAGAAAAAAAGGAAAATCTTTCGTTGCTTTTTTGAAAGCACTGTCCGATCACTCAAAAAGCACCGATATATATTAAAAAAAAAGCGCCAACTCTTCAGTTTTATGCTGCAGATTTTTCTTTTTTTTTCGAAGGCTGTCAATTCATATACATTATTTTGTTGAAAGCAACGTCCAATTCATATACGTTTTCTGGGTATTCAATATTGTGAGGGTACACGATAGCCCATATTTGGATATCTGGATCGATGATGACATCCAATCTCACCATCGGGGATGTCTCTATCAGTGGGGCTCCGATCGTTGTGGTGGTTGTTGAAAAAAATTCTCTTTTTATTTTTTTGGTCTAAAACCCATGGGCGTGGCGGCGTTGAAGGTTTCATGCCGAGGGTTTTAATTTTCAAATCTGAGTTTGAATTTTCGTCAATGAAATTGGTGCTGCCACATCCAATTTCTCTGCTGCTTTGAGAATACTTTACACAGTGCTTTTTTGAACATTACACAGTGCTTCTGCAAGTATTCGTTAGTACTTTCGTTCAAATGTAATTGTGTTGGTGATAGTGACGAGTGCTTCTAAGAAAGTTGTTGGTGCTTTCTTTTTCAAATTATTATTTTTTAATTACATTGGTGGTGCTTTTTATACTTTGGGACGATATTTTTCTTAGCTAAGAATAATTTTATTTCATACCAAAATCTAAATCAAATTAGTATTTCTTTATTGCATTAGAGGTGTGTTTTCCTTGGGCAATAATACTTTTATATTAGGTCAAATACTAAATCAAATTAGTATATTAGTGATTCAATAGTAAAAACATTGTTAGTGTAGTAAAAAAATACTGCAACTACATAAGAAAAGCACTCTTATTGTATTACTCATTCAACAGAAAAGGCATTGTTAGTGTAATAATAAAGCACTGCAATTATATAAAAAAAGCAGTCTTAATATATTAAGAAAATCAATCTTATTATATTATAATATTATTAATACATGAGTAATTTACTTAAGAACGTCATTAGTTTATTTTTAATCTCATTTTTAAGTAAATTAATAATTTTTATGGAAAATCTTTATATCCTTTTAAAAGAAAAGGAAAGATAATATACAATTAGTAATTAGTCTAATTTGCTCCTCTCAATTAATAAACCAGCGTTTGGATTTCATATTTTTCATGTTTAAACACAAATTCTGAATTAAATATAACCCTTGGATTAAATGAATCTATGGTAGGTTCAAATATAATGATGGGTTTTCATTTGAACCCAACCCTATATATGTATGTATGTATGTATGTATGTATGTATGTATATATAATTTGGTTCATGTGAGAACTACGGACAAAACCTAACTAATAATCTAAATGATCAGGACTGCTTAGATTATTTTTATATTATTACCAAATTATTAACATATGCATATATAAGGTAAATTGTGGCTGAAATTATTCCAATATTATTACTAATTGTTATTAACACATTAACATATGTGTATATAAGGCAAGTTGGTGTTATATATGAGAGCAAACAAATTGCTACTAATACGACAAATTACACTCTTATTTATGCAATATACTGCTACTTATGTGATAGACTGCACTGCTATTTATGCGACAAACTGCTACTTATGCGATATAATGCACTATTACTTATGCGACAAACTGAACTGCTACTTATGCGACATATTGTTACGTATGCGATAGAATGCACTACTACTTATTCTATAAGGTACACTGCTACTTACGCGATAGACAACACTTGCTACTTATGTGACATACTCCTATTGCTATTGTTACTTATGTAACATAGTGCTACTTACGTGATAGAGTGCACTGCTACTTATGACAGACTGCTACTTATGGAGCATAGTTTCTGAAAGGAAATAAAATCATCTACGCTTGATATGCGGGATCAATTTGCCTTATATACACACATATTAATATGTTGATAAATAATTAGTAATAATGTTTAAATTATCTCAGTCCTCCAAATTATTTAGATTAGGGAATATGATTTGTCCCTAATTTTCACACCAAAAATGGTTCTCATCGGAACTAATCAACACATACATACACACACACAAACACACAATTGGGTTCAAATGATAACCTCACCCTTATTTTCGAACATATGGCTTAATTTAGACCACTATTATATCTTATCCTATGGTTGATATTTAATAGATGACTTATATAAGAGTTCAATCATAAAGTGGTAAGGTAGTATTTTATTTATCTAGCAGTTAAGATTTCCCCATAAATCATGATGGTCAGCATCTTTTTCCTTTTTCCACGCAGTTGTTTGTTCTTTGTTCCTTCACATCCGACAATTATTGGTTTTTTTGTCTTTAGTAAATTTCCCCCAATTCAATCCACGTTGGGTGTGTGAATAATAGAATCACTAGGTAAATTTTTTTTTTTGTTATTGTGTCTGATATTTCTTTTCTCTATGTGGTACTTTTTTTTTGGTGTCATTCAGAGTTTTGGGGGTTTGTTCAGTTGTCGAGGGTGTTTGTGTAAGTTTAATTAGTAAAAGCTTTATAAATCAGTAGGGGGGTGGAAACAAAGCATTGCTAGTTGAGTAATGAAGCACTACTATTATTTTCTGCGACCTAGTTCTTTTCTCTCTTCTTTTTTTTTTTTTTCTTGTGGGAGGTGGGGATGATTTTGTATTTGTGAAGATAAATAAGAGAAAGGATTTACGTGTCATGGGATAATAGGGATGATTTTGAATTTCTATACTGGCATTTATGAAGAGAAATGAAAAAAGGGTTGAAGAGAAGATAAAGTTTGTGTTTTTTTTGTTTTGTTTTTTTTGGTAACATTGGTTTTTTTAATTTTCGTAGGCACCAATAATATGCAATGATCGCAATAATTTCTTATGTTAAGATTTATCCGGGGTTAACTGAGTTATTGCATGTCGTCCTACGAGTTGAGTTACAATCCGTTCGAGGGATCAACCCAATGGTCTTGTTTCATTTCTTTCTTTAGTTGCAATGCGTCTCTTTTTAATTATACATTTGGTAATCGATTGTTGACGTCGTGCATTTATCGGGGGGTGGGGGTTTATAGTTATTTGGCATTTGTGTATAAAGTCTTTTGCGTGGCGAGTGTTGGCTATAGTGTGGGGGTGGGGGTAGAGATGTAGTTTAATATTTAAGAGCTATAAAGCGGTTGGGGAGTAGCAACAAAACATTGCTATCGATGTAAGCATTACTGTGCAGTTTTTCATGCAATAATTTTTTTATTATTTTATTTTATTTTTTATTTTACAGCCACCAACAATTGTGGTGATAACATCACGCTGTACAAATTAATAACACCGAATGAATGCATAAAAGCATCACACATTTTTACTTATATTCAAGCACCTATATTTCCCTTACTTTATTTCAAAGCACTCATGTGCAATACATCTACAAAGCATACGCAATTACTATTTAAAGCATTGCATATATGTTTAGAAAGCATGTTCGACACCGATGGTGCATTTGAAGTTTGAATAAGTATTATCATACACTAGTTACACTAATCATATTGAGAAGATCGAATAATGTATTTACAAACACAACCGGCAACACTAATGTATTTAGATTGAAGCACCTTTTTTATTTTTGCTATTGTATTATATAGCAATTGATATAAAATACATCTCTAAAGATTAGCAAATAAACACCAAAGCACTAGAATTATTTCTTAGTAGCATCCATAAAAATACATTCTCGATTATTAAGAGTTTTCTATTATTACAAGTGTAAGTTTAAAGACAATATAAGTTTCCATTTTACAATATAAAAAAAGCACTCTATCACTAGTTATTATCACCAACAACGTTTGGGATATGTGGATGGAGGTTTTTGGTAAGTTACAATTTGTGGGTGGAGTTTTTGGTAAATTACAATTTGTGTTCCAATATCACGAGTCGGTGGGGGAGGGCGAGATTGTGGAATGTTGTGAGACTAATTTGCCCCTACTCTCCTTGCTCTAACAACTACATTCTTTTTTTCCTTTTTTGCCTTTTTTAATTACACAAACTTATTAAATGACAACCCTTAGATTATATATATTAGCAGTGTAAATTGAGTCCTAGGTTCACAAATAAGGTTGAGTTCTCATTGAAATCTAACCACACACACACACATACACACACAGAGAGAGTAGTAAAACTGAGATAACAGTGTGGGATAGTTTAAACTAAAAGAATTCAATTACAATTAAATAGAAAACGAAAATACATAACGCAAAAGAAAAGTGTCGAGACAAGTGCACTCTTTTCAAAACATTCTTATTGCCTGTACGCAATGCTCAAGGATCTATGACAATAAATCTCCCGAATACAATGACATCATAGCGGAAAGAGCAATTAATCCGGTTACCCTAGCAAATAGGATTTGACCAGACAACTGAGCAACAAAATCTAACTGCAAGTTATATGATGCGTGAGCCAGACATGGAAAATATGATATTAGATGTGTATGCTGTGATTTTCCTAAGTACTCATCATAAATATATTTTTTATTTGTTTTTACACTATGTAAGGGTTGATATTTATAAGATTGAAGGAGCCATTTAAAGCAGAAAATTGTAGAAATTAAGATTTTTAAAACAAGACAATCATTATTTTATGAACCAAGTAAGATTTGGAAGCTTGCAAAAAAGGCCCAAACCCCATAAAACACCTTAATAATTCAATTTTCATAAACAATGAATATGATTTACATGTTTACTTATAAAATTTCACACTCTTTACCTTTCAAATGTTTATACAAACATATTTAAATGTCTAACTTTTGTCATTAACTTTCACTCACTTTAATATGAATTTATGAAAATAAATACACAATGATAATTTACTCAAAACATAGATTAAATATCTGACATTTACTTTCAAAACTAACAACCTATCATTTAAAATATTTAACTAAAATTGTGTTATATAACTTTTTCAAATTCATTTTCTGCAACAATATATAAACCTCGTACATATAATTCCTGAATTAAAAATAAAATTGGCTTGAAAATCCAAAAATACGCATGTAACGTGATTAGTATAATTTAACATTATCTTTACAGTATTCGTGAAGAGTAATGGCAGTACTTATAGAAAATCTCATGTGTAGTCAACTGGTTAAAGACGGTACTTTACGACTGTTGCCTATCGCACCAAATATCCATAATTGTCTTGATGGGT
>BMAC01000478.1:283634-323581 GCA_014905375.1 Phtheirospermum japonicum
TTGTGTGTGTGTGTGTGTGTGTTGTGTGTGTGTGTGTGTGTGTGTGTGTGTGTGTGTGTGTGTGTGTGTGTGTGTATGTTATTTTATTTTTATTATGAGTCCAACAATATCAAATTCGTCACTTTTTCTCAAAAATAAATTTACCACTTTTTTAATTAAAATATATAAGATTGCACAAAACAAATACAATGTAGTATTTGTTTAATTGGTTATCAACATGTTATTTATCAAATATCATTACGATTCAATACTTTTGATTTGAATTGATTTCTTAAAATAATGTATTCGTTACTATCTCAGTAATCATGCAAAATAATACAAGTGCGAAATCAGCATCGAGTGGAATGAACATTGTGGCATCAACTATAATTGATTCGTAAAAATATCAACTAATTGTCTATTAGTTGTTGGTGATATTGATCCGCAAAGTGATAGCAAGAGAATTGCAGTAGAAAAGAGATCTGGTAATTTGAAACGTATCAACGAGTTGCATCCTTTGTATGTTGCTCTACACTATCCATTACTATTTCCATGTGGCGAAAACAACCACGGGGAAAACATATCTTTTTCTGAACCTAGAAAACCTAAAGACAAAGGGTAAACAATATGTGAGCCAGATGGAGTTCTTTTCTCACTGATTGCATGAAAGAGGCACGGAGGTACTTACTATTCTATATAGTCGGCGACTCATACAAAAATTCATAATTGATGCATATACAATTATTGAATATTCAAAATTGTGGTACATTAGAAATCATCAAAAAAAGTATGAAGTGAGATTTACAGTAGGATTGTTGATGTAGTGTTATGAGGTGAGGCAAATGGCTGGTACTCATGTTGTCTTGCCCACGACATTTACTAGCGTTCACTAGAGGTCGTTTCACATAATTTTTTTCTATACTGAATTGTGTAGCTWATTTATATGCTAAATAGTGTAACCAATTTAGATCTATAAAGTATTTGTTTAAATAGGGTAATAAATATAACTATAGGTTACCTATCAGAACAAATATGAGGATGTAGAGGATAAAAATATTGATGAGATCAACATGTATTATGATTGTCATTACATTTTTCCACGCGAAGCGGCGTGGTGAATATTAGTTTATGAAATTCAGTATAAAACTCCACCTATCATGTGTTTGAGTTTTTATCTTCCAGAAGAGCATAATATATTGTATAATGATAATGAGTTTGCCTTATATTTAGTTTCCTAAAAAAAAATTAGTACTCAAAAACAAAAGAATGGACACCTAGAAAAGTATATTTGTTTTCATTAATACGAATTTACTATATTCCGCCAAAATTTATAAAGTAATGGATGCAATATATTTAACCAAGAGTGGTGTATTTCTCATCTATACATACAGAGGATGCTTTTTATAACTGTTAAATCTAATAGTGGAAGTTTTCTTAATGTAATATCTAATGACATAACTTTTCTTCTTCTTCGAAAGGAAGAAATGGGCATTCTAGATTTAGGGTTACTTTTAATATCCACTAAGATTTCGATCATTACTGGTACTCCACTTGCAAAATTAATGGTGGATGCGCATCTCATTATTTGGGACGAAACTCCAATGATGCATAAACATTATTTTGAAAATCTGGACAAAACATTGAAAAACGTGATCACATTGCAAAATAATTCTAATACACAACTTCCATTCGGTAACAAAATAATAATTCTTGGTGGAGATTTTCATCAAATTTTGTCGGTTATTCCAAAAAGTACTAGACCAGACATAGTTCACACAATGATCAAATATTCGCATTTATGAACTCATTACATAGTTTTGAAGTAGACCAATAATGTGGTGCTGCAAAATCACAATGCAGTTCCCAATTGTATCAAGTTAAAGAATGTTTTCAACTTGATAAATAGTATAGGAGATGTAATAGTTGGAGGACCAAATGATGGTATCGTTTAAATTGAAATCTAAGTTATCTATTATTGAAAGATGATGGAGACCATGTTCTGTCAATTGTGGCGAGCACATATCCACAATTTGGAAAAACTGCTGAATGTTTCGCTTATTTGGAGGGTCGGGCTATTCTTTCCCCAACACTTGATGTCGTCGATTTGATTAATAAATATATGATGTCATAAAATTAAAGGCGGGATGTGAAGTATATCTTAGCTCTGATAATGCATGCAAATCTGACTCAAACATTGACATATTGTAGGACGTTTACTCACTAGAGTTTCTAAATACCATTAAATGTTATAGATTGCCTCTATGAGCTAAAACTAAAAATTAGAATTCCACTCATGTTGTTGAGAAATATCGATCATTCCCTTGTGTTGTGTAATGTTAGTTGTTTACTTGACGGTCATATTGTATAGGCTAATATTTCTCAAGGAAGCAATGCAAGTGAATTGTTGTTAATCCTTAGAATGACTGTCACACCATCCAATTCGAGGTTCCCTTTCAAGTTCCAACTATGACAATTTTCTCTAATCGTGTCATATGCTATGATGATCAACAAAATTCAAGGACAATATCTCTCTCACGTTGGAATTTTCCTGAAGAAGCCTGTTTTCAGCCATGGTCAGTTATACGTTGCTATATCAAGGGTGACCAATCATATAGGTTTACAAATATTGATCGACGATGAGAATAAACATGTTAACAAAACTACAAATGTTGTGTATAAGGAAATTTATCATAATTTGTAAAGTATATTTCGTCTAATAACAATCCTTTTATGAATTAGATTATATCATTTTGAATATTATTCGATCTTTAAATAATATTTAGATGATTTATATATAGGGAGCAGTTATGGTAAAACCATCTCTGTTGATGGTTCTTAACGAAATATATATACACACAGAGAGAGATATATAATTTAAGTATATATATATACAATTACTTATTTAAATATTTTAATACATTTTAAATAATTCTTTTTATTTTAAATAAAATAAAATAAAAAATTATCGTGCAACGCACGGGTACAATACTGGTGATGTAAAAGAAAAGGCAAATATCTATTTGTCTTACGAGTGATAATGACAATTTTATATAATCACATAGAATAGGATAGTGGAGTAGGCCTCAAACTAGAGTCATCAGTTCTGCACAATTAGATTGAGCATGAACCATTCACATGGTTAGACTTAACCTAATTCGATTTACTTGATTCACCTAGGATAGTGGACTAGGCGCTATTACATCAAAACAACTTTTTCTTTTCATTTCTTTTTATCTTTTTCTGGTTTGGAAGTTGGGATGTTACTTCACTTAACTGAAGTCCACCTGTTCTAGCTTATACCTTAAATTTTCTCTCGCAGACAGTGAGATTTAACAACCATGACAAGTAAGATAATATTAGAAATAATATTCATTCCAAACAGATCAAAGCACGACAATTAGTTGTGTCTTAACAAGACAACAAACAGTGGGCTCCGACCTTGTAACAAAAAGGTTTCTCCAATTCTCTTGCGAGGCTCATTAAAAACATTCGATGCAAGTTTGGAAAACCTAATCAAGATGCAAATACAGCAACAACAACAATTTTCATGTCACCAAATTGGATTTTCCGGTTTTCGTCGAATAAATAAACCCCAAAACACGGGGCAGAAATTCTTCTGGCCCGAGAAGCATCGGGACGAGAAAAAGAAGGATTTATCCTCACTAGTATACTAAGAAAACTCACAAAACTTCTACTTGTATATAAGGGCATCACGGCCAGGCCCGATGCCGATGTAGTGAATGGGAACGCCGACGAGTTCTTCTATCCGTTCGACATAATTACGTGCAGCTTTTGGCAGCTTAGAGTACTCTCTGATGGAGGAAATGTCACTCTGCCACCCGGGCATAACTTCGTATTCAACCTACACAAAACCATCGAAAATAAGTTCTTGGTAATTTATATAACAATCCCTATATACATGATGAAATCAAGTCCTACTTATAAAGAAGATTAAAAGAAAAGGATGACTCTCGTAGAAAGAAAATATGGCCTACTTAAAAATATAAAAAATGATATGTAGATAGAAGCATGAGTTTGTCCAATTTGGTCATGACAAAAACTACCCTTAAGTTTTAGCTTAATTACAAGAAAAGAAACACAAAAAAAAACATGAAACTCCAGTTGTCTTTTGAAATTACAATACCCCCTTAAATTGTTACAACTTACAATATACAAGCACCCATTAATGTCTGTAATTACATAACAAATACCCCTTCCTGGGAGTACAATTTGTAAAAGAGAAATAAATGTCAAGAGAATATTTGTAATTTTGGAATACAAATCTTTTTATTTTTTTTGGTAATTAGGCTTAACCTCAGGGTAGTTTCTGCAATTAATCCATTTTTTATCTATTAAAACTGGAACTCCGGACCCCAGTTTTGCAAAAAAAAAAAATAATAATAATAATAATAATAATAATAATAATAATAATAATAATAATAATAAATAACATAAATGAGAACTTACCTTGATGTCCTCCAGAAGACGAAGGTCTGCAGGGAATGATTGGATTGGAGTACCATCACTTTTCTTGTATGAAACGCCCAATTGAATTTCTTCTAAATCTGACAATACGTCAAGTTTGGTGAGGTTCAGAGATGAGAACCCATTTATCTGGCAACAATATTTCAGGGCGACTATATCAAGCCATCCACAACGGCGAGGACGTCCAGTTGTTGTGCCAAACTCCTGTCCAGCAAACCTAAGTAGATCACCACCTTTACCCAATATTTCTGTCGGGAATGGGCCCGAACCAACTCGCGTAGTGTATGCTTTGACCTGCACAACTGTCAATTAAGAAAAAAAAAAAAACTCGGGGCATACATTTGTCATAGTACAAGGCACGACTGATTTTCTTCTCAAAAATTGTTTTCAGTTTTCCGCAATTCAAAAATCTAAAAATCTGAAATTCTGCTTATTTTTACCCAATTTTACAAAAAGAAAAAATGAAAAAATGATGATAATAATAATAATTCGAAAAATTCAAAAAATTTCAAATCTATAATTTCCAAATGCATTAATTAATCTAATTTAAAATATGTGGGTCCCACACAATTCGTATCGTTACTCGTCACTTTCTTACATTTGAATATTTCAACACGGGTCATCACTAACAAATATAGATAATATTATAATAATCTAAGATCTTTAAAATAATACTCCCTCCGTTTTTTATTAAGTGTCGTTTTAGAATTTATGTCTAGAATTAAGGAACATGTAAATTTGACTAATATACCCTTAATCAATTAATAATATTCCTAATTAAACTTACTTACCTCTTTACTAATAATTATCTTATTACCATAAATGTATTTTGTTTCTTTAAATGAGTAGGGATAAAGTTGGAAAAAATAGGTAAAAAGTTCTAAAACGACAATTAATTTTAAGCAAAATTTAACTTCTAAAACGACACTTGATATGAACCGGAGGGAGTATATTATAACATAGGATCAAACACATAAAAGCCAGAATAACCTCGAAAACTCGCCGAATATATTGAAAACTGAAAATGGGAAACTACGGCTGCAATTGGATATCATCCCATTCAAAAAAAAAAAATCACTTTAGGTTTTTTTTTTTAGATTTTCTTGAAAATATTTCAAAAGTTATACTTTTAATTCACACTAAAGTTTTTTTTCCACACCAATCACTTCAAACTATTTTTTAAAATAAAATTATTAAATCACCAATCATTTTTCCATAAGTTTTACTATTCTCCCACACACATAACTCTAACTACCAATCATTGTGTTTCTATTTTTATATTAAATTAAGTTTAATCATTACATTTCCATCTCATATCCGTTCACACACTCAAATTTTCATTCTTCTTTCGAAAAAACAAATTAATCCCTACTCTCTCATTTACAAAATTTTAAAAATGAAATGATATCCAATCGCACACCAAACAAGCCCAAGATACTCAACAGTGTTGTTCGAATTCATAAAATTAAAAAAATATATACAAAGAAAAGATTGTACTTACCACCCCAACAAGATCACCAAGCACCCTCGGAGCAATACCAAGGCCCGTGCAAATCCCTCCAGCAGACGGACTCGACGACGTTACAAACGGGTAAGTCCCAAAGTCGATATCAAGCATAGTCGCTTGACCACCTTCTACCAATATCTTTTTCTTCTGAGATATAGCATCGTTCATATAATGCACAGTATCCGTAATAAACGGCTCCAATCTCTCAGCAAGCTCCTTGTATCGTTTAACTTCATCCCTGAGCATTTCAGGGCTATAGTTAAAACCTTGGAACCTTGAAGCAGCATCAGATAACAAAAGATCAAGCTTCTGAGGAAACGTATCCATGTGCCTCAAGTCACTTACTCTTATGCCGTTACGGATAACCTTGCTCGAATAGCAAGGCCCAATGCCTCGTCTGGTGGTCCCGATGAACGATTTAGCAAGTTCGGCTTCTCGAAGCCCATCGACGGTTTGATGAAAATCGAATAACAAATGAGCACGGTCAGATACTAAGATCCTTCCTTTGCAAGAGACACCGTTGGATTCGAGGCCGTCGACTTCTTTGAAAAATCCGGGGAGATGAATGACGACCCCATTACCGATTACACAGATAGTTTCTTCGTTGAGAATTCCAGAAGGGACGAGGTGAAGCGCGAACTTTTTGCCTTCGGAGTTATAGATCGTGTGGCCGGCATTAGCTCCACCCTGGCATGAGAAGATGTTTAAGGTTTCAGAAAATGCGAGCTTCTTTTCATGCATAGCGAACACAAACAAATAATCAAACTTGAAAGTCAATATTTGAGTCGAGAGGTACACTTCTGTGAAACCGCCCAACTGTTAGACAGGTCCCCTAAAACTAAATCTTAAATTAAAATTGAAAAAAAAAACACTAAAAAAAACCAAAATAATAGAAAACTCTAAAAAATTAAACTAGCAAAGAAATAACCCTAAAATGATGAGGAAAAAAATGAAACTCTAAATATCCGTAAAACCCTTAAAACTTGAAAAAAACAAAGAAAAACTAAACCTGGAAAAATAAACGCAAATTTTAGTTTTTCAGTTTTTCTTTTTCTTAAATGGCATGCGTCATTTACTCGAGACAAAAACTTGTGTCAAACCGCCTGACGAAAAAAAAAAAGAAAAAGAAAAAAAGAACCTTAAAAACAATGTCTCACAAATAGACTAATACTATATCAAGGGACCGAAAAATGTGATGTGGCAATCGGAACACAGAATTTGACTTCTGTGACAGTGATTTATTCCTTCAACAGATCAAATGGTGTGATTCACAGAAACAAGTCTACTGACATGCTTAATTGCCTATTCAAGGGAGATTGTAGTTTACATTAAAATTGGAGTAAAACTCAAAATCAGAAGCAGACCAAAGTATAATTCTTCATCCAACAATGCTAATGAATAATTGCAATTGAACAATTTCTCCATGGGAGCTAATTTCAGTAGTTGATCATAAATACATAAGCATAATCGCATCTCATATTTTACAGATAGGCATCTACATTAGTAAAAAATCGGAAATAACAAGTTAAGAATTCAAGCTACAATAAATTTCCACTTCCAGAATCGAGCTAAATATTACCTAAGTTTTTGCAGTTACATTAATTCCACCTAAAATACACACACGGAAAAAAGAAATTATAGAATAAAATAGATTTTTTTTTTTTTAACGTGCTTCTATATTTACACATATACATACCTGACAACGCGCCACGATGTCGAAGCGCTTAGCGAGTATATCGACGAGCTTTCCTTTGCCTTCGTCCCCCCACTGACACCCAAGCACGCCGGAGACTTCACTCAGCGACTCAATCCGGCTCGACCCCGAGTCAGACTCTCTGACTCCTTGCTCTATCACGGCGGAGCCGCTCTTCGAGACGGCAGAGCAAAGAATCGTCGCCTTCTGATGCTTCTTACTGGGAAGGGAGAACTGGATTTGGAGGTGAGACCCAGGAAACTTCCCGGAGTGGGTCCCTCTCCATGTACGCGGTGCCGAGGAGATTGAGGTGGATGAGGAGAGGTTCATGGCGGCGAAGACGGCGGAGAGGATGAGAGAGAGGGTTTAGAGACAACAGGGCGAGGATGTGTGCGTGAAACAGTTAAATTGGACCAACAATTTTCATGCTATCCATTTTAATTTAATTACGAAAATATATAACTAATTAATAGATATGGATGAGGACTAACCTTTTTTGGAAAAAAATTATTTTTACCTTTTTATCTTATATATATACCAAAATCCATTTTTTTTCCTAAAAGTATCGACCTTATCCCAACTAATATATATATATATATGTTTCTATTATTTTTTCAAATTATTTTTGTAGCGTATTAATAGGGAAAGTAAATTATATAAATGTGATGTGTTAGTATAGTATTTTAATAATTGGGAAAGTAAACTTGTCAAAATATGTTTATGTATTATTTCAATTTTTTTTTTACAATAATAATTGGGAAAGTGAATTACGTGAAAATATATAATTATAATTTTTAATTTGTTTTTATATCCTAATAATTAGAAAAATGAATTCTTTCATGTAATATTTTTTTGGGGCAATTGCCAAATACTACATAGGGAAAAATATTTTTGTCAAATACTAAGACTAATTATACAAAATGTCAAATAGTCCAACCACAAATATACAATTACAAGGTTACCCCTAAAAATAATAATAATATCAATAAACAATACACCACCACCTCCCGTCGGCCACCCCACCGCTGCCTGCTGTCCGGCCGCCGTCCGGCCGCCGAAAAATCTTCCGAAGAGATTTTTTTTTTTGCCCATCAAATATAAAGTTAGAAATATCACTATAAAGTAAGAAAATTTTAATAAGAAATTTTCTTACTTTTTCATACATAAAGTATGAGATTTTCACTAAAAAGTAAGATTTTTTCTTTTTTTTTTAACATAAATTAAAAATATCTTTATTTTTGAAAATAAAGTAAGAAATTTCACTATAAAATAAGAACTTTTCCTACTTTTTCGAATATAAAATAACAAATTTTCTTACTTTAAAGGATACAAAATAAGAAACTTTATTAATTTTTTGAACATAAAGTATGAAATTTCACTATAAAATAATAATATATAATTTGTATTAAATAAGAATTTTTTTTCTTTATTTTTTTTGGCAAAACAAAAGTGTGTAATAAGTAAAAAAAATAGTAATAAGTAAAAAATACATAACAACATTTGCACATCAAATCAAGAAACTTTTGCAATCAAATAAAATACTTTTTGTCATCAAGTATGAATTTCTGGACATTAAATAAAAAATCTGTTACATATAGTAAAAAAATCCGTACATATAGTAAGAATTATTTCCGGTGACCGAAATTATTTTTTGGACATTAAGTAAAAATATTTGGACATATAGTAAGAAATGTTTTCACATATAGTAAGAAATGTATACATATAGTAAAAAATCCAGACATATAGTAAGAAAATATCTGGGTTGAAAAAAAACTGACTCCATAGACATGTAGTAAGAAATTCTGGGCAAAAAAAAAAAAAAAAAGCCGAAAATAAATTCCGGCCACCGGAACTGACTCCATGGACATTTAGTAAGAAATTCTGGGCAGAAAAAAAAAAAAAGCCAAAAATTAATTCTGGTAGCCGAAAAATATTCCGATGGCCGAAAAATACTTTCACATGATCAGGAAAAAAAAATGTGACCCAAAAAAATTTTCCGGCGGTCGGCGGCATGTGGCGGCCGACGGGTAACTTTATATTTGTTGGGCAAAAAAAAAAAATCTCGCCGGAAATTTTCCGGCGGGCGGCCGGCGGAGGCAGGTGGCGACAGCATATGGCCCAATTTTATTATTATTATTATTATTAGATATTTTAATAGTAAGGGTATTGTGGTATATTCATATCACAATTTTGGACTATTTGACAAAAGGTAGGTACTATATAACTTAAAATTGGATGGAAGACTAATTGACAAATGGACCTCCACCTGGGGGTACTATTTGACAATTTCTCCTTTTTTTATATATTGTTTTTCACTCTATTTCTATATCTTAATAATTGGCAAACTAATCTCTAATAAACCAAGATAAATTTGCTCAAACATTATTATGTCCTGTATATGACCTAGGGATTGAGGGGGAAAATCCCATTTCCATTTTTGACGGCACAAGACTTCGTCCAACAATATTATTTCCATGTTTGATGCACTAGAAACTAATTATCATCACAACATTATATTCTTTAGAATACACCAAGAATATATAATCCAAGGTACAATCATATTTTTTATAAAATACATTTATATATCATCATAGTCAAACAAAATCTTACATAGAAGCAACTGTTTTATCAAGTTCTCATGAATTATCAAATCGTGTCGTGTGCATCGATCACGTGAGCAGCCTATGGAGGTTGGCAGAGACGACACTATATTCCAGACAACGCAATAAAGCTGATATAACAACGATGACTGACTATTCCTGCAAACCATGATTCACACTCTGCATCAATCACAAAATGTTAAAGCATTCTTCATAATATATCCAAGTATTGAAAAAGATAACCAAGTATTGAAAAAGATGCATAATATATCCACATAAAAGAGCTCTTTTTTAATGTTATCTATATAACTCTTTGAGTCATTGAAGCTCTATTTTATTATTATGTATGTATATATAAAACAAAAAAGAGCTCCAATACATTAAATTAACAGTCATAAGCACATTTGATGATCCCTCAAAAACTACAGAACTCAACTTGTCTACCTATCATATGAGCTTACTCATTTGATGATCTTGAAAGATGCAGTACTCAGCAAAATCGCTGAGCATTATTAATTGATGTGAAAAAAAAAAAAAAAAACTAATCGCCATTTTGAGCTATCTCTAGTCCCTGGTGCAGTTTACTATGCACATGTAAAAACTAAATAAGTACTCAATTATCATTTTAAAAAGTATTATATCATAATTTTCTAGTATTTTGCATCTATGTTATTCTTCAATATAACCAAAAAAAGAAAAACATTGGCGAAGGTAAATGTATGCTAAAGCCATCTTAAATTGTGCTGCAAAAT
Organism: Phtheirospermum japonicum; assembly: GCA_014905375.1. NCBI lineage: Eukaryota > Viridiplantae > Streptophyta > Magnoliopsida > Lamiales > Orobanchaceae > Phtheirospermum > Phtheirospermum japonicum. Next base: position 294,651 of record BMAC01000478.1, read on the forward strand.
AATGATGCAAAAATGTGTTCCCCTCGTTCGTCACCTTTTTGATTCATATAATGCTCCACCACTGTCGTCTTTATTATTTCCCTAAATATATATGTGTGTGTTATGCTCCTATATAAAATATTTTATCCTTAATATTCACTTAAATTTCAAGTTTCCATTAACCTCCAAATTAATCCATGTTAATTTTATACTGGCAGTCGTCACTTTCTCCAACTGTCGCTTTTTGAATTTCATATTATATCGTAAAATTTCATAATATACCTTGAAATTCATATTATTTGTTAAATCTCATACTAATTCATGTATTCTCATATTTATCTGTCAAATATCATATTAAAAACCATTAGAAATTCAATAAAAATCCATACTAAGATTTAAGGAAAAAAAACAATTTTCAAGTAAAACTTCAATTCCATACATATAGTATGAAATTCTATTAACTGTGGCATTATGAAATGTCACAATACACTTATTAAATTTGATACTAATCCTGTTAAATCTCATATAAACATATTAAGTTTTATACTAATTTTATTAAATTCCATATTAACTCTATTAATTTCATGCTAATTATCTTAAAAAGGCAGTACAACATTGTCAAGTGCAAAGGAGAAAAAGGAAGTTATATAATGAAAAGTGCAAGGTGAGTCGACAACCCATCGAGCAATACAGTGAGCAACAAACCTATCAACATGAAAAGACATATCACAATCAAAGGAGTTAAGGAGGGGAATAATGTCCGAGAGAACCACAACAGTTAGGTCAAAAGGTTCTAAATCAGAGATACTCACAACAATATTCAAATAAATAGGCGAACAAGTTTTTACCGCTATTGTTGCGGACTATTTTATTTCTTACAAATATTACGATAAGTAGTTTGGGTTTTAATTTTTTGTTTGTGTTACTTTATTGAGTATTTTAATTTACATGTGTGTGGTGAATGCATACACATTCTCAAAAGGTGTTGTTAACATCTTTTGATTTGAAACTCAAAGCAACCGCTAAGAAGTTGAAAGCGAAAACCAAACGAAGAGATGATACTGATGATATTGGTTGATACTTGAAACCCGAATGAAGTCATTATCGATGTCTTTGATGATGATAATCCACTTCATGGTTCGAACAAAGTACCAACGAGCCCGAACTACTAAGCCGAGGAGAGAGAGAGAGACATGATCATGAGGAGTAGTAGTGACGTGAGCATGATCGAGAGCAAGCCAATAATGGACTAACGACACCACATTCTCTCATTCATGATAATTTTCGTCAACTGAGAAATTACAGAGTCATGTCTCACATTCCCATTCAAGAAAAAAAATCAAAATCAAACATTTTTTTAATTCAAATGGTGTCTCAAGAGTAGTTTGGGGGTGGAGCGATTGAGGATCCGCACGAACATCTCACACTTTTTCTACAAGTGTGTGATATACAAAAGATCAATGGCATGGCCCAAGATGTCTTTCATTTACATATATTACCCTTATCTCTTGAAGATAAGACGAGGCATTTGTTAATATTAATTGATGATGGGAGCATTACGACATTTGATGCACTTAAGAAGAAGTTTCATTCTAATAAGTTTCTGCCAACGAAGATGATGCATTTGATGAGCGAGATTATGTAATTTAAACAACTGGATTAGAAGCTATTATACAAAGTTTGGGATGAGTTCTATGAGCTTATTTGAAAGTGTCATTGACATAATTTCTTAGAAGGATAACAAATTTGTGTATTCTACAATGGTTTAATGGGATAAACTCTTGCTTTGATTGATGCGGCTGTCAGATGGTCCTTGTTGAGTCACGTAGTTTATAAATACGTGATTTAATAATTATTTATTTTGTCCTATTTATTATCTTGACTTCTTGCCAAGTTTTAAGTGTTTAGGAAAGGTTTTTATATTTAGCATGTTTGGTAATTATCATGTATATTATTTAGTCTTAGATTAGGTTGTAATTCTCTTTCTCTTACATAGTAATCGTATATCATAGAATTTATTATTTAGAAGTCTAATATTTTATCTTGTTTCCTTTATATTAATATATATCTATAATATATTATGTATGTTTCTTTCCTTAAAGTAGAAGTCGATTTTTAGGCTAGTAAATATTATTAGGACTTTAAATTTGATTTTATTTCCTTACTAATGATATTCACTTGCATTATTTTGTATATATCTTTTTTTCTTATTTGTATGTCTCTTATACAAGCAAGGTGTGCCTATATAAAGTTGAGGGATTTCTCAAAAATGACTCACGCATTCAAGAGTAATATCGAAGCTAAAACATTTGAGAACATATTTATTCTTGCTACAAATTCTTGTAATTGGTCTATGCGACTTCAAATACTTTCGGCATCCACAATAGCATCCTGTAGCTGGAATTATTTTCTTCCTTTGTTTTTACAGTTTTGGTTAAGATCTAATCTTGTGATTGTGAATCTTAGTTTTTGGAAGAGTAGTGATTTAGATCATATCTACTCTTAAGAAGTTTTTAGTTTATCTTTACTTAGTGAATTATGACTTTTGTAATCATTAAAACTCAAGTTTTGATTAGTAAAGATTTTCGCCGTGTTGGCTCGACTATAAGAATAAATCATTCTTATAGTGAAAAGTTTTATGCGTGTCTTTTATTTCTGCTGCATTTTATTTTACACACTTCAAAACACACACATTTTATATTGATTAACTATGAATCGAGGTCTGTAATTCTTTCAAGTGGCATCAGAGTCGGCATTTGATTTCACTAAGTGTTGATCCTCTTTTGGAAACTTATGGATTCACAGTGGGGTTTTAGTCCCCCCGATCTCTGATGGATCCTTTTATCGCTCTCCTATTTTTCTAATAACAACGAAAAATTCTTGTCTAGATTTTTACAAAACTACACATTTGTGAAAACTCAAGTAAACTTAATTTCCATGATGGAAGATTGTGATCTTAAAACTCTTGAGTCGATTAGGTGTCGTGCATGCTTTTTGTTTTGGTCACTTTCACGATGAGTGTGCTAACATTGTAGTAAGAAATAACCTTAGTGCCATATTAAGTGACTATGAGTTTGAGGAAGAAGAGACCGACTCTAATGTTGAGGAAAACCTACTTTTCACAACTCTGGAGGGAAAAATCATCCTTTTTGATGTTTGGAGAGGATGTGATCAGGAATGTCATTGCATCTCCAATCGCATTACTAGTCACATCCACTCCAGATCTATTAAGTTTTTTGATTATCTCTTCAAATGATACTGAATTGTCTTAATTAAAAACGTTTTATCAAAAACTCTTTAAATAAAGATATATCACCAGAGACGCCATCGACTCTTAGTCACAATCAGTGAGTTTGGTTTTAAAAAACCAGAGTTTCATTATAATGTTGTCTATACCTCATTAAGATCTACTTTTCAAGGTTCTTGGCTGTTTGACAGTGGTTATTCCCGACATTGGATGGGTATTTTAGAATTTCTGATTGATTATAAGTTGTTGAACAAAAATCAGGTATCTTTTGGTAATGGTTTTGGTGGTATGGTTATTGGTAAATGTACTCTTAATGTTTATGAGTTACCCAAACTCCTTAATGTTCTTTATGTTAAAGGACTTGTGGTTAATCTCGTTAATATAAGCCAACTTTGTGATGATGGTTCATATGTGAAGTTTTGAAATAACTCTTATGAAGTCTTTGATTGTTCTAACACTTATATTCTTACAGGTTTAAGTACGAATAATAATTGTTATCGATTTGATAGTAGCCAAACTTATTGTAATACCAATGTTGATGTTCTTAATTTATGGCACCAAAAGCTTGACCATGTGATTTGAATTTTGATTGAAAAATTGGTTAAGTGTGAAGCTACTAATGGTTTACTCAAACTAGTCACTGATCAGTGTAATGGTTGTGTTCCTTGTCAAAATGGTAAACTAATATGTGAACCTCATCTCGAAAAGAACAATGTTTTGCTTTTTAGTGCATATGAACTTGTTCAGACTTATTGAGTGTGGAAGTCTAGGTGGTATGAATTCACTTTTTTTTTTAGTTTTGATTACTTTTTTATATTTTTTTTAAAAGAACTTCATCTTATCCTTCCTTCTCTTCTTCGATTTCTTTGATTTTTTCCCCTTGGTGACTCGTAAGGAATAGATAATAGTTTTGGTGGGTTCAGAAATAGTATCGGAGTCGGACTCAAAGAAGAGAGAAGTATCGGCAAAAGTTGTCGAGCTGGAAAAGGTGCCGACAGCAAACCCATTGGCAGGAAGAGTTTGAAGAGGGGAGGAGGCGGCCGGAAAGACTGCAAGAGGATTAGGGAGGCGAAAGGGCTGGGGCCAAATGGGGAGAAAGAAGATGGGGGGGGGGGGGGAAGGTGGTATGAATTAACTTATTATTTTTGTAGTTGACTTTATAATACTCACATGGATCGTGCTTTTTGATGAAAAACTGGACACCTCGAATTAGTGCTTGTTATTAGGGTATTCCTTGATTGTCCATGGGTACTAATTAGTTCTTGGAAACTGTGGATGTTGTCTTTGATGATCTTTCAAATTTGAACAAAAAGAGTAGAGAAGGCGAAACTTTAGGTTTCTTAGAAGTACCTCTTACATTTGTGATAGTTACCAATGTTATTTGGGATGTGACCAATGATACATATACATTTTTTGAAGATGTGACTACGAAAGTGACTGCAAATGTGCCGACATCTGCAATAACATCTAAACCTACCGAAACTAAAACTGATTTTGATGAAGCTTTTCGTTCTTATTCTAAGAATGTTGTTCAGAATGATACCATCCCTACATGCTTAGTTGAGTCCATTGTCGCTACAGGTGGGTTGGCATTCGCAGTAACATTCAATTTTGCTGAAATTGAATCAAAACTTAAGGATGTTTTCATTACCATTAACATTGTATTTGACACTTCTAATGTTTGTGCTCTAGCAGAGATGAGAATTGCAGATAATTGCTACCGATTTAATAAAACTCAAGTATGTCATAATGTTATTACTGATGTGTCTGCAGATGTGACTGTAGATGCACTGACAACTGAGTCGAACAAGTTTGATCCTTTCAAAATTAAAAATAAGTTAAACATTGTACGTCTACATTTGAAAGGTTTAAGTTTGCCGGCAAGAGAATGGGGTCACTGTAGACTGACAAGTTAACTCAAGTCGATTCTCTCGAGGAGTGAAAATACGGAGTCGACGATGTTTATTATATCAAAAATCATAAATTCAAATTCTAAGCACACAATAGAAAGGAGTTTTTGGATTTGATTAATTTAAGCAACTACAACTTAAAACTAGTCTTACAAAGAAGTTGTCAATCTCGATGTAAGAACTTAACAACGAATTTAGAAAACTAATTTATAAGCTATTTGAAACCTTAACAAGAGGATTAAACTACAAATAAGAGATAAAGCATATTATCGAACACTTGGAATGCATTGACAAGACGTACTTCTAAAAATAACAAGCACACATCTAACAACTATAGAAAAACAAGAACATGATCAACTGAATTATCCCAAGCAAAGTTTGCAAAAACAAATGTCATCAATTAATTATAATCAACCAAGAATTCAAAACACACTAAATTATTCCAACACTAAATATTCAAAAGAAATATTCAATCAATTAACAACTAGGAAATGTAATAGAGTTTAAGAAGATACTAATTCGAACGAAAGGATGATCAACTTGAAAAGTGAAAATTATACTATCTCCAGCAATTCCGGAGAGAAGATCCTCTATGCAATGATCAACTTCGATTTATATGCATTCTTGAATGGTAAACTAACGAACACGATCCGAACTCGTATGGAGTTGCCGTGAGGGCTCTAGTGAAAAGTATGGATCCCAATGATAGATGATTTTTTGATGATAAGATCTCTACAAAAAAAAAGATGGATCAAAGATGTCTCCAAGGTTAGGTCCTCTGCTCTTTTTATAGTAAAAAAACGCACCCCCTCTGCCTGCGTAACTGAAAATTTGAAAATCTGAGTTTGTAACGCTTGCATCTGGCCGAATGTTCTGAAGAACCTGACCGGATGGGGGTCTTTGCAGACAATCCGGTTGGATGTCAGATCTGTCCGACCGAATGTGAGTCCAGTGGTTTAATCCGGTCGGATGTCAAATCCATTCGACCAGATGAGTGTGCTTGTGGCTACTTCTTCGCGCTGTCTTCCCCGTCCTTGTCTCTCGATTCTCGTAACAATTTAAGTGATTAATCTTCTTGAAATCTAGGGGTCGTCTAGCACTTTAGCTGCATGAGAAAATACAAAAGTCATCTCAAAAGGACCAATTATCGATCGAAAAATTGGAAAGTTAAGTAAAAAGCTGTAGAATGCAAAATTATGCAGAATAGCTTAATCTCAACCTGAAAAAGATAACAAAAGGACTCAAACATGACTCGGAACATATACAAATACGTACGAATCAACAACCATGATGACATTTGAATCTGCTGAAGCAGAAATGGTAAGGTTGACACGTATGTATACACAGTTCTCCATGGTGAGAAGAAACTGTTATGTGTCTTCTTATGAACATAATAGAGTTAATAAAACTATTAAAGATGAGTTTTGGCTTAATGTAATGCAAGAAGAGCTTTATAAGTTTACTAAAAATGATTTTTGGTACCTTGTACCTGATCCCAGCAATGGGGATGCCATTGTTTTTTAAAATTCAGAAGTTGACAAAACGTTTTTTTTTTTCAAAAAGTGACAATGACATTTTTACTAAAATCTACGTGGATGATTTTCTTTTTGGATCTTTGTTCGATAAAGTTTAAAAATCTTATAGACCTTATGGCATTCACGTTTGAAATAAGTATAGTTGTTGAATTAAGTTACTTCTTGAGATTTCAAATTGAGTTGATGGATTATAGTATTTTCATTTCACAAAGAAAATATGCACATATCTTGTTTAATTGCTTTAACATAGAGCATGCATCTCATATCAAGACTCTCATGGGTTCCAGCCAAAAGTTGTCTAAGGATGATGAGGCAGAGGTTATAAATCATACGTTATATAGAAGTATGATAGAAAGTTTACATTTTTTAATTACCAGTTATCTTGATATTATATATAGTGTTTGTGGGTGTCCTCGTTATCAAACCAATCCTATGATCACAAATTTAAAAGTTGTTAAACGTATCATGTGGTACATAGGTGGTACAACTAGTTTAGAAGATTAGTTTACTAAAGATACAAATACTACCTTTGGTCCAAGTAACATTGATTGAGCATGTGATGTCACTGGTAGAAACAATACAGCTGGTGCATATTTTTATCTTAGAAATAATTTGGTTTCTTGGTTTAGTCGGAAGAAAAATTATATGACATTATCTTCAACTGAGTCTGATTATGTAGTTGTAGGAAGCTATTGTTCCCAATTGTTATGGATGAATCAAATGATTGAGGACTATAGTTTACACGGTGACACTCTTATTATTTTTTGTGATAACTCTCGTGCTATTGACATTTCCAGGAATCCAATTCAGTATTCTCGTACAAAACGCACATCGATATTCGACATCACTTTATACAAGATTTAGTTGAGAAAGGCACTATTTACATAGTATGTCAGCACTAAAAATCAGCTTGCAGACACTTTTAACAAGGCATTAGATTATGAGAGATTTTTCTCTTTGAGAAGATCTCTCAATGTGTGTTATTTGATGTGAGTATGCTCGCCGCAGCATTTGCTCTCACATATATTGTGGCATTGTACATTACACATTATTTTTTAATTTTAAGTTTTAGACATACCTTGAATAGTGTCTCAACTTTTGTGGATGTTTTATTGTATGCGTTGGTGAAAAAGGATGGATGTTTCGAAAACCAAGATGTGATTGTTCATTGCATAAATGTGCATTTCACCCAGAAGCACAAAAACGATATCTTGTCTAATGCAGAAAATTCTGAGCCATCTTAAAAGGGGTGAAAAATTATTGTGCTAATTTAATCATCAAAGCGATCTAATAAGAAGTTCACACATACAAATCAATAATCAATGTGATCAAATGAGATGTTACAATTTTTTTGCTCGATAAAGAGGAGGTAATATCTACTCCCAGAAATAAATTACCAAACCCGCTTAGCAACTTAGAATGTTAATTTATTTTCCAAGCTAAGAATTTACAACCCATTGACCTTGCGAATGGATGCCATCCTAAATGCCATTCATATTTGGGATCTTATTTCCAACAACTGAGACTATTTTTTATATCTTTTTGTGTGAATTTTTCCTTTATATATTTTAGTCATACAAATCCCAAGACATGTATCACTTGGTCTAAGTTGGCTTCTTGTTGATTCTTGGTTCGTACACATGAAGTAAGAATAATATTTTATTCTCCTTTTGGAAGATGTGGTATTGTTGAGTTTTCGTGTGGTGTTATACACGAGTGCGCTGACTTGAAGGGTAAGATCTTCTCAGGATCTAGGACTTTCATAATTTATGGTAATCTGGGTTCAATGTTCTCTATTTTTACTAAATTTAATTATGGTTTTCATACTTAAGGGATGAACCTAGATTTATCTTCCTATTTCAGATTTTCCTTTTGAATATATCTTTTAGGTTCAACTTGTTGGACTATTGGGCTTCATGATCCTATCGTTATGCACCACACACACACACTCTTGTTTTTCAAATTTTCTTGCATTAATTGTGCTATCTTCTCTATCTCTCTCTCTCTCTTACTTTTATTTAAGTGTGACCTTTGGATTGACATCTACTTGCTAACATGGAAAAGTTGCTTTCAGGTGTCAAATTGATTTTCTCAAGTCCAACCAAAAGTTCATCTTCTTCACCCACATTCGACGTTGACACTCCTGGAGTCACAACCATGCCAAATATCTCTCTGCAACCTCAGTCTACGTCCATGGTTGATGCTGACGTCGATGCAGTTCCTAATGCGCTGGCTGATGTGATAGCATTTGGGGCTACTTCTGCACCCATGCCACTATCATCTATTTTTCTAGCACAACCACCTCCGCCTACTGAAGAGAAGTTCATCACAACGTTCGAGTCCTCCGGCCCCCTCGCCACTGCATCCTGCTCTGATCAACACATCATCTCGTGACCCGAATGTCGCCATTGTTCTGGTCAATGAGTTATCTAAGCCATATGTAGCACCATTCCCAAGCGATAAAGGGAATGAAATAGATGTCGTGAATCTGCTCAATTTTGAGCTTATATGAGATTCGCTCAAACTAAATTACACGTCCTCATTGCGCAAGTCCAAATGCCTTTATGGCTATGGCCTAACATTTTTTTGAATCTCCATACTCTGTTATAGATGTTTCTAAGAAAAGAGAATCAAGATCTAAGAAGCAGAATACACAAAAGAAGCAAAATAAGAAGAAATCAGAGAAATCGGATATGGTTTTGAAGAAAGGGGGAGATGATGTCGAAGATGCGATTGTGGATGTGATTGTCGGTGTTGCCAGCATCCCTACCAACACTGACTTGTCAGCTGCTGCTATTGGTGGGCGTGAGTCTCCTTTTCTTATGGAGGTCTCCAATTCTGATTCGGAGACCTCATGATTTTTTGTGGCAACACAGACTCGATCCTCCTCTGCTCTTATTTTAGATCCGCTTGATGATACCTGGAACCTACTAGGTGTGCTATTTTACCTCTTTGTAAAGGAAAGGGCATTAATTTTATCCCTTCGTGTCCTCCAGCCAAGTCGATCCCCGATATTTCAAGCAACGAGAACCTTTCAGCTGGGGATAATTCTAGCTTGCGCACGGATCAGATTCAGAGGCCTGAAAACATTTCAATCAACAAATATGTCGGGGATGTAGATCTTGTAAATCCTATGTCATGCGTCAGCCATTAGATTTAGAGTCGTGAAAATATTTCAATCAAACTCATCCAAAGTTTGTTGTGGAAATTTGAAATGTAAGATTGAAATTGATTTTATTGATCAATCCTATCATTTGGAAGTTTTGGTTCACAATATTTCTCGTGGCTGGTGATTGTTACATTATACAACTTGCTGCCCTAGATGTGCATGAAAGAAACGTACATGTTTCTAAGTGTTCTTGTTCCAGAACCAAAAACCCTAAGGATGACTAGATGTTTTTCTATAGCCTCTAATCGCCGAGTTGGATCATTTGTGAACAAATGGTGCTCCCTCATATGATATCTCTAATAAATAGAACTTCCATTTACGATAAGCTCTTATGTGGACAATTAGCAATTTTTCTACTTATTCTATGTTGTCTGGGTGGAGTACGGCTAGGTGAATGGCTTGTCCATACTACATGGAATAATCAGATGTATTTACTCTCAAGTGTAGCGGGAATAAATCTTTGTTTGATAATCACTAGAAGTTTCTTGATTGTGGTCACCCTTTTCGAAAAGACAAACAACATTTTCAGAAAAATAGAAAGGTTATCACTCCACCACCGAGCGTCGGGTTAGGGATGGAGATTTCATCAAAGATAGAAAGACTGAGGTTTCATAAAGTCACAAATCTAGATGCAACACGCATTAATGGACATATATACACAACTAATTGTTGGAGGAAAAGAAGCATATTTTGGTATTTGCCATACTCGAGTATGAATTTGATTCAGAATAGTTTAGATGTTATGCACATAGAGAAAAATATCTTCAAAAATGTGTTTAATGCAGTAATGTATATAAAAGGAAATCAATTGCCTCATATAGACATACTATTTATTACTATTATTTTTTTATTGTTAAATAATTTTATATTTTAATATTTAAATTAAATTCGTTAATAATTCTATTTACATACTTGGAAAAATTCAAAAGTTGTCATATTCTCAACCCATGTCTAATCTCTATTAATTAATTATTATTATTATTAATTATTTTTATATTTTGATTAAATTCTTAAATAATATTTAGTTACATACTTAGAATAACTTAGAAAAAAGATGTCATATTTTCAATCCATGTAGCATGGTACCACTGTCTAATCAATATTTATTAATTTTTATCATATAATTTTATAAATTTTTTTGTTTAGATTGAATTCGTTAGTAACATTTAGACATACTTGGATTTTTACAAATAACTCGAAATCTACTTATATTTTATATTTGAAATTTTAAAAATAAAATTATTTTAACTTTAATTATTAATACAACTTATTTAGATTCTTTCACAATTGAATTTTTTTAATTAATATTATCTTATAAGTAATTTATCTTCAAATTAAAATAACTAACTTGGATTTTCTTTTCTAGTTATATATGACTTATTATATTTTTATATTAGAAGAATAAAATCAAATGTTGAATTAGAAAAATATAGTAAAAGAAAATTATTAAATTAGACAAAATATAACGAAAAAGATTAAGTTAGACAATATATAATAAAAAGAAGATATATTAAATTAGATATATACTAGAATTCATATATTTTAGTAAACTACCAAACCCCGAAATGAGGAACCGTAACCAGAACCGACGGTTCCGATCTGGTTAAGGTTACAGTTCTTTCACAAGTGGAATCGTCTGTATTTTATATTATTTTTTTATTTAACTCTTTGATAAGATATATAATTATATATATAATTCATAATATTATTTATAAATATAATACATTATAATATATATATATAATATATATATATATATTATATATATATATATATAATAAAAAGCACAAAAAAAGTCAAGGAACCGAAGGTTCTAAGTGTCGGTTCCAAACCGATTTCGATTACAGTTTCAGAACAGTCGGTTCCACAATTTTTTAAAGCCTCGAAGTGGAACCTTTAAAGTCAGTTCTAGTTTCGTAACCATTGACCACGGTTCTGGTTTTTGAACCATTGACTATGGTTCCGATTACGATTTTGAACCCAATTCTGATTCCATTTGGTCAGGTCTACTTCAAACCTCCAAATTCACCAAGTAAGCATGCGAACCACCAGAAAATTATACGTGAGCCCGAATCTACCTAGGTAGACAAGTTGGAGATGGATCTTTTAGTTTAGTATATAGGTAGAATATATATATATATATATATATATATATATATATATATGTGTGTGTGTGTGTGTGTGTGTGTGTGTGTGTGTGTGTGTGAATTACAGCCATCCACATATATTCTAGTAAAAATATACACATAATATGTCGAGTAACATGGTTGAAAATCGAACCAAACTACTCGATATTTGATTCGTGATCGCTCGTTAAAAGTTCATTTGAGTTCGATTCGTCAAAACTTTCAAACAACCTTAAACACTTTTTAGCATTTGATAAAAATCAAAACTCGACTCGAACTCAAGTTTGTTTGTGTTTGACTCAATTGAGACTTGTACGAGCTCAACTTGAATAAAATCCAAACAAACTCAAATATAACTATTGAAACTCGATAACTTTTCAAACAAGTTTTTTTTTTATAAAGTGCAAAAATATTATTAAAATAAGAAAACCATTCATACAAACAAGATCACAACGTCCATTCCCTAGTAAAGGCATCTGTTCAAACCTCATTAAAACCTCTCGAGGTAAACCCACCCTTGTAGGAAAAACCCTCGTAGAAGAAAGAGTACCCTCCCATGCCAGTAGTAGAGGGAATAGAACAAAGCAATATAAAATGTTGAGAGCCACAAGCCGGCTAGGTGTAAAAATAAGCTACAACAAGCAGGTCGTGATCCAAAAAGCAGCAATACCAAGGTTCTCTGCCGAACCGAGATTAAACTTTCATCTGAGGGGCTGATGTCAAGATCTTGATAAACGGTACACCGTTTTACCCAAAATATCATCGTTCACCAGATCTAGGAGGAACGTCGGAGGCGACGTGAACCAGTCGTAACGAAGAGAATCGGACTTGGAGAGCGCATCAGCAACGTGATTTCCTTCTCGATAAACATGCGAAACCATGAACTCGATCGAGGTAGTGATGAAAAGAATCTGACGCCAATGATCCAGGAATCGCCAAGGGACATCTAGGCTACGCTTCACATAAAGCTCCACCACATAAGTCGAGTCAGATTCCAGCCAAATCCATCTCCATCCTCTCAGATCAGCTTCCTTGACCACAATAATCGCGGCCTCCAACTCTGTTTCAAAGGCAAGACCCTACCCAAGTAATCTTGAAAAACCGCCTTTTACAAAGCCCCGGCACGTGCGAAAGATTCCCGCTGTGACGTAATATCCGGGGCAACCTAGGGCACTACCATCCGTATTCACCTTAATCCAGCCAGGTGAAAGGGGCAACCAGGACACTGGGGTAAGGGTGGGCGGAGGTGCAGGCCTACCACGCACACCGAATTTGCGCAAACAAATCAGGTCTGTAACAGTGGTTGCCATCGTGCCATGATCAAGGGCAGAAGACTCCAATATAAGTGAGCGAATGAGAATAAGAGCCTCCGTGGTGGAAGGTCGAACCCCATTATGGACGAAATTGCACCGGAGGTGCCAGATCGTCGAAATGAAAGCCGCTTTCCAAAGGAAGAGTACCTGCGCACTAATACGACAGTCAATAGCAAAAACACAAAAATGATTAAAACCACCTGAGAGGGGGAGCTGGATTTCGAAAGCATCCTCAATCTAGCTCCAGATGTGACGTGCAAACCGGAAGTCCGTAAGTATATGGTCAATCATCTCGGAACTCGCAAAGCAGAAGCAACAGAAGGAAGGACCAATGAACCCCGCCTGCGGATCACGTCGAAGACACCAAGCTGGTTGAGTGAGAGAGCAACGAGCCAGAATATGAGAGGACCAAATCTAACTTCCCCACCGAACCTTGAGAAACTTCTGACGGAGATGGTCGTACGCAATTTTGGCCAATAAATCCCTAGAAGGGAGGTAGACTATACACGTTTATCCTCAGTGTGAGGGACAATGGGAAACCAGAGGATGTCAATGACGATGTTAGTGAAAGCGGCGAGGAAGCTCTCCGTAAGATGCCAGACCCTAGAGATGAAGTAATCACCGATAGACTGAGAAAAATGAGGCTTAAACATCTCCGGAATGCCGATGCAGGAAGCGATGGAGTAACCGAGCCAGTTATCCCACCAGAACCTAACTCTGGATTCACTACCAGGGATCCAACGAGAGTTCTCCAAAATGCTGGTGACATGACTCCTGATGCCACCCTAAATGGACGAGGAGACATGCGTACGGGGGGAACCATTCGTCTTAAAAAAGCGCACACGGAGGAAACGAAAGGCCATAGAATCCTTATTAAGAAAGTTATTAGCAAAATTGAAGAGGAACAAGGAATTAGCAGTGAGGACGGAACGGATGCCGAGGCCACACTCCTCACGAGGAGCACAACAGCGGGCCCAGTTCATGGTACAACACTTACGCTTAGAAATGTCGCCCGACCAGACAAAATTTCTAATAGCAGTCTCCAGTCTGCGTGTAAGCGAGGTCGGCCATTTAAGAATGAGCATGGAATACACCGTGGTGCTGGTAATGACTGAGTTAACGAGGCAGATGCGACCAGCGAGAGAGAGAGAGAGGAACCCTTCCAAGTTCCAAACTTAGCCAGGGTCTTGTCCAGAATCGGACAGAGATGGGTAGCACGAGGGCTACCACAGAACATCGGGATGCCGAGATAAGAGGCAGGAAGGGAGCCCATGAAGAATTTAGAGACATGACAGATCTGACGGGTTACGGCAGGAGTCACCGAGGAACCAAAGTAAATCTTAGATTTCTCCAGACTAAGGACTTATCCAGAGAAATCCCCATAGCGACGGAAGATATTCAGGATGGCCCTAACATTATGAGTCAAAGCATGACTCATAACAAGGATATCATCAGCGTAGAGAAGGCAGGTAGGGAAGCAGAGCGAGCGACCAGCCCAGAACATGGAGATCGTACCGTGATCCGCAGCGAAATTGAGGGCACGCGCAAGAACATCCCCCGCGATGCAGAACAGGAGCACCGAGATATGTAGAGCAACTAAAGCAGCCAACGGGGCTACTATTCAGGAGCACCGAGATACGAGCGGAGTGGAGGATGGTCTCAACCCACCCAATGAAGATAGATGGAAAACCATAGCAGTGTAAGACCGCAATGAGAAAGCCTCAATCTAAGGTATCAAAGGCTTTGCAGATGTCTATCTTCATGATCATGTTCTTACCGAAAGTGCGGGAGGAGAGGCAGTTAAAGGCCTCAGAGGCAACATCGATACAGTCATGGATCTGCTTGCCCGGAATAAAACTGAATTGAGAATCCAAGATGATCTTACCAATGACTATACCAAGACGGGTGGCCATGATCTTCGTGATGATCTTGAAAGAAAAGTTGCTAAGGGCGATCGGTCGGAAATCTTCCACACACATCGCCCCCTTAACTTTCGGGATAAGAATCATGAAGCTGGAGTTAAAACCAGAGGGAAGAGAAGAGGAATCAAAGAAGTGACGAACTGCCGAACAAATGTCAGGTCAGACAATATCCCAGCACTCCTGAAAGAAATGGCCATTAAAGCCATTCGGGCTAGGGGCACTGCTAGAGGCGAGAGAAAACACCGCATCCCAAATCTCATCATTTCTCGTAGCGGTAGAGAGAAAGGCTTGAGAATGAGTATCAACAGTAGGGTGCAGAAACTCATTAATCTAAGAAGGGTCCGGGAGAGGGTGACTGGTGGAAAAAAGATCAGAGAAGAATGAAACACTAGTGCAAAAATTGCATATCCAAAAGGGTAACTCTGCCTATCCAGAACGCCTTTCTGTGCCTTCTGTAGTGACATAGTTCTAGAAAGTCTGTACTTTCCAGAACGCCTTTTTTTACCCTTCTGGATTGGCAGATCTAGAAGGGTAAAAAAAAGGCGTTCTAGAAAATAAATTTTCTGTTCTAGAATGGTAACATCCCATGTTGATCCGCCACTTCCTAGAACGGTTATTAGAAAGACGTTCTGGAAAGTATAACTTTCTAGATTGGTTTTTCAAAAACCCGTTCTGAAAGTTACACTTTCCAGATCGTTATTTAATAAATACCGTTCTGGAAAGTTATACTTTGTGTAACCTTATTTTTAAAATACCTGTCTGGAAAGTACAACTTTCCAGATTGTTATATCATCAAAAAAGAATTCCATGCATAACATTATTAGAAAGTCTGGTTAATTTCAAAAGTCAACGCCCATTATTCATAAAGCATCATTTACTAGATAATAGGGGGAAAACTATAAAAATAAAAAGTAGAATGTAATCATACCTGGAGTCTTCAGCGTATCAAGACCTAGTAAGCCTTCCAATTTCATCCCTCCACCTGTCTTCCTATTGCACAATGATATAAAACATCAACTATAATAAGTGCAACTAAGATATTTTAAAGTGGGCCACAAGCTATTCATAACTCTGATTTATATTCAATACTCCCTCTTATCTTAAATAAATGTCGTTTTAGAATTTGTGGGCAAAACTAAGAACCACTATATATTGACACTATATCCCTAATTAATTACTCTTTCTCCCCATAAAGAGAGGTTTTGGGGATTTTTATGTGATTAAGATGGGGATAAACATGGAAGAATAAGGTGAAAAGTATCTAAAACGACACTTATTTCGAATCGGTGGAGTAATAATTATCTTTCAAAAAAGAACATCTTTTTATATATCATCAAGCAAGAGAATCATGAAAATTATTATTGCAGGTTGCATTAATATAGTAGTAATCCAATTTGAATATTAATCACAGTAATCTGATCATAACTTAATTTATCAAGAAGATTAATAAAGAAAGAGGAAGCTCTCCGTAAGATGCCAGACCCTAGAGAAGAAGTAATCGCTGATAGACTGAGAAAAATGAGCTTAAACGTCTCCGGAATGCCGATGCAGGAAGCGATGGAGTAACCGAGCCAGTTATCCCACCAGAAGCTAACTCTGGATTCACTACCAGGGATCCAACGAGAGTTCTCCAAAATGCTGGTAACATGACTCCTGATGCCACCCTAAATGGACGAGGAGACATG
Source organism: Phtheirospermum japonicum (assembly GCA_014905375.1). NCBI lineage: Eukaryota > Viridiplantae > Streptophyta > Magnoliopsida > Lamiales > Orobanchaceae > Phtheirospermum > Phtheirospermum japonicum. The sequence continues at coordinate 311,537 of BMAC01000478.1, forward strand.
CGCACGGGGGGAACCATTCGTCTTAAAAAAGCGCACACGGAGAAGACGAAAGGCCATGGAATCCTTATTAAGTAAGTTATTAGCAAAATTGAAGAGGAACAAGGAATTAGCAGTGAGGACGGAGCGGATGCCGAGGCCACCCTCCTCACGAGGAGCACAACAGCGGGCCCAGTTCATGGTACAACACTTACGCTTAGAAATGTCGCCCGACCAGACAAAATTTCTAATAGCAGTCTCCAGTCTTGCGTGTAAGCGAGGTCGGCCATTTAAGAATGAGCATGGAATGCACCGTGGTGCTGGTAATGACTGAGTTAACGAGGCAGATGCGACCAGCGAGAGAGAGAGAGAGGAACCCTTCCAAGTTCCAAACTTAGCCAGGGTCTTGTCCAGAATCGGACAGAGATGGGTAGCACGAGGGCTACCACAGAACATCGGGATGCCGAGATAAGAGGCAGGAAGGGAGCCCATGAAGAATTTAGAGACATGACAGATCTGACGGGTTACGGCAGGAGTCACCGAGGAACCAAAGTAAATCTTAGATTTCTCCAGACTAAGGACTTATCCAGAGAAATCCCCATAGCGACGGAAGATATTCAGGATGGCCCTAACATTATGAGTCAAAGCATGACTCATAACAAGGATATCATCAGCGTAGAGAAGGCAGGTAGGGAAGCAGAGCGAGCGACCAGCCCAGAACATGGAGATCGTACCGTGGATCCGCAGCGAAATTGAGGGCACGCGCAAGAACATCCCCCGCGATGCAGAACAGGAGCACCGAGATATGTAGAGCAACTAAAGCAGCCAACGGGGCTACTATTCAGGAGCACCGAGATACGAGCGGAGTGGAGGATGGTCTCAACCCACCCAATGAAGATAGATGGAAAACCATAGCAGTGTAAGACCGCAATGAGAAAGCCTCAATCTAAGGTATCAAAGGCTTTGCAGATGTCTATCTTCATGATCATGTTCTTACCGAAAGTGCGGGAGGAGAGGCAGTTAAAGGCCTCAGAGGCAACATCGATACAGTCATGGATCTGCTTGCCCGGAATAAAACTGAATTGAGAATCCAAGATGATCTTACCAATGACTATACCAAGACGGGTGGCCATGATCTTCGTGATGATCTTGAAAGAAAAGTTGCTAAGGGCGATCGGTCGGAAATCTTCCACACACATCGCCCCCTTAACTTTCGGGATAAGAATCATGAAGCTGGAGTTAAAACCAGAGGGAAGAGAAGAGGAATCAAAGAAGTGACGAACTGCCGAACAAATGTCAGGTCAGACAATATCCCAGCACTCCTGAAAGAAATGGCCATTAAAGCCATTCGGGCTAGGGGCACTGCTAGAGGCGAGAGAAAAACACCGCATCCCAAATCTCATCATTTCTCGTAGCGGTAGAGAGAAAGGCTTTGAGAATGAGTATCAACAGTAGGGTGCAGAAACTCATTAATCTAAGAAGGGTCCGGGAGAGGGTGACTGGTGGAAAAAAGATCAGAGAAGAATGAAACACTAGTGCAAAAATTGCATATCCAAAAGGGTAACTCTGCCTATCCAGAACGCCTTTTCTGTGCCTTCTGTAGTGACATAGTTCTAGAAAGTCTGTACTTTCCAGAACGCCTTTTTTTTACCCTTCTGGATTGGCAGATCTAGAAGGGTAAAAAAAAGGCGTTCTAGAAAATAAATTTTCTGTTCTAGAATGGTAACATCCCATGTTGATCCGCCACTTCCTAGAACGGTTATTAGAAAGACGTTCTGGAAAGTATAACTTTCTAGATTGGTTTTTCAAAAACCCGTTCTGAAAGTTACACTTTCCAGATCGTTATTTAATAAATACCGTTCTGGAAAGTTATACTTTGTGTAACCTTATTTTTAAAATACCTGTCTGGAAAGTACAACTTTCCAGATTGTTATATCATCAAAAAAGAATTCCATGCATAACATTATTAGAAAGTCTGGTTAATTTCAAAAGTCAACGCCCATTATTCATAAAGCATCATTTACTAGATAATAGGGGGAAAACTAAAAAAATAAAAAGTAGAATGTAATCGTACCTGGAGTCTTCAGCGTATCAAGACCTGGTAAGCCTTCCAATTTCATCCCTCCACCTATCATCCTATTGCACAATGATATAAAACATCAACTATAATAAGTGCAACTAAGATATTTTAAAGTGGGCCACAAGCTATTCATAACTCTGATTTATATTCAATACTCCCTCTTATCTTAAATAAATGTCGTTTTAGAATTTGTGGGCAAAACTAAGAACCACTATATATTGACACTATATCCCTAATTAATTACTCTTTCTCCCCATAAAGAGAGGTTTTGGGGATTTTTATGTGATTAAGATGGGGATAAACATGGAAGAATAAGGTGAAAAGTATCTAAAACGACACTTATTTCGAATCGGTGGAGTAATAATTATCTTTCAAAAAAGAACATCTTTTTATATATCATCAAGCAAGAGAATCATGAAAATTATTATTGCAGGTTGCATTAATATAGTAGTAATCCAATTTGAATATTAATCACAGTAATCTGATCATAACTTAATTTATCAAGAAGATTAATAAAGAAAATAAAGCATGGACTCCATACCGACTAATCATGTATTGAGAAAGTTCACTAGCAAATGCATCAAGTTCTACGGCATTAGCAAATCTTTCATGATTAACAGTCCAGCCGTCGCAATGTCGCCATTTTCCAAGAATTTGGCATCCCAAACGCAACCCGGATGCTCTATGCTTTGTACACAAACTCCATCTGCAACAAAACACAATATTACATGTTGACCAAAAAGAAGATCAAATAATGAGGTAGAAACTATCTAGGCACTCTCCTAGCATTTGAATACTGAATCTACAGTTTTAAGTAACATTTTGATAAGCCAGATCAACCAAATATTAGTTGCTCTAAAAAGTGTCATTAAAAAGGTTTTCCCACCAAATCCCCACTTCTGCAGGCATAAGATTGAAAGAATAAACAAAACAAGTTATCTACTAAATTGTTCACTTATCCTTTTTTGTTGTTGTTGTTGAAATTCACAAAATATTCATTGCATGGACATGAGAAAGCAACCTCTCCATATCTTTGCTGAGCAATCTTCACTACCACTGACTATAAACCCAGACATATGAGCGTCAACGGAATAGACAATGGACGTGTGACCAGCCATCTCCATGAGAAGTTCCCCACTAAGTGCCCATAGCCTGATAGAACTACCATTTACAACGACAATAGGATTAGAAAATTACAATATTATATACCAGAAATCAAGAGACAACTGTTTTCCATCTTCAGAAAAGGCGGTCACTAAAAAACATATTGATGGAAATCCAAATATTAAAACATTAACAATTAATTTTTTTTATTTTTTTTAAAACTTATCCATCATGTGATGCTGAAAGGAATCCTAAACTTGGCATAGCAATCACACTCCGAACGGTGACTGTATGTCCCCGAAAAGTGTGGACACGTGTTTTCCCTTTCCAAAGCTTCAAAGTCATGTCACTCGAACCCGTAACAAACTCGCCAGAAGGCAATTTAACAATTGCTTAGATTGCTGATTTATGACCTTCCGAGGCCTCAACTACTTGACCTCCCCTCCAGCGTCTCAATGTACTAAAATAAACAGACAATTAACAGAAGAACCAGAAATGTAACAGAGATTTGGGTCCTAAATAAGGTAAGTCAAAAAACACAGAGCTGCACATAAATTCAGCATAATAATAATAATAATAATAATAATTATTATTATTATTATTATTATTATTATTATTATTTATTATTATTATTATTATTATTATTATTATTATTATTATTATTATTATTATTTGAAAGACAAGTAGACACTCTCAGAGAGACCACAGTTTCATTGTCATCCTGCGGTAAAATTTTGTAAACGAGAACACCAGTAATATCACAATCTAATTAATATACATCAGTTTTCTAAAAAACAAGCACAATCAGAGCGTGTTTGTGCATGTTTGTGTTATTTCTGATTCTAAACTTGTTTATGCGTGCAAGTCTATAAATGACAAGGTTGGTAAATCCTCAACCATAAGACAACTTGGATTTACCACTTTGCAATTTTCAAAGACCGCATAGAGAGAAGAAATATTGAATTTAGGGACGTTAAGAAAATAATATCATAAGCAGAGCCGTTTTACGGGATTTAGCATCATTATTTTCAGATAAAGGCCAATTTGGAATGATTGATCTTAGTTTAGGGGATTTGATGAATGTAACTCCTATAAATAAAGTGTCATCACAATAAGTATCAGCAGATATATCACTAATTCCACAATCATTGGGAGGAAAAGAAAAAGAAAGCAACGAAATCTTTTTTAGTACAACAAAATCAAATTTAAAAATATCGAGTTAAATTAAATTGTGATTCCTAGTTTTGCTAAACGTCTCAACTAAAACAGATTGTAATGCCAACCAGAAGCAACTTCGGCTCAGAGTGCAGAATTAAAATCTGACATACCAATCTTGGGACACTGAAATGATATCTGAACCATCCAATGCAATGCCAGTGACTTGCGTTGCATGAGCATTCAGTGTCTGCACGTTCTCTCCAGTGGCCAAATTCCACACGAGGACAAGAGTGGCCATCCCTCCGGATATAATTCCACCCTCTTGAAGCTCGTCATTTGGTGGGATCCACGCCAACGGGCCTACAAAGATAGTGTGGCCCAACAAAATCTTGGACTCGGTGAAATCACGCTTTTGTGGTTCCTCTAAAGTCTAAAACCGGATGGTTTTGTCTCTCGAAGAGGTAGCTATACCGGCATTGCCGCATACGCATATACCACGAGCCTAGAGATGACATAATTCAGCAAATAAAGTCAACCCAGTCAGTTAAAGTCTACGCCTTTGAATTATAATCAAGTTTTCTTAACAAGTTTAGTAGATAGATTAAGCAAACATCAAGAATAGCACCTCGATTTCTGCATTCAAAAACCAACACAAAATACGAGAAGATATATCAGGGGAATTTTCTTGGTATTCGCCCTAATGATCAAATAAAAAAATACTAGCAACAAGAAAATGGGAAAGAACAATCGAACTAATTTATTGAACGAACATAGAATTGGTAACAAGCAAGCAATTGATTGCACCACATTTTGGGCTCAAGATTTAATTTTTTTTTTCAAAAAAGGAATACATACATCCTTTTCGTGGCCGCGAAGTTGGCATCTCAGCCGATACTGTTCAGAGTCGATATCCATCATTATCTTTTCCCAACAGAAAAATCAGGGTTTAAGAGATTTCTTCACCGATTGAAATTCTTTGAAATATAAATCAGTGCAGATTGCAATTCCAAACTTATAAGTGCATGCCCAAAAATTACAATTTTCACTTTTTGAGTCTGATTCGGATGATGAAACCCTAGGGCAGTTGTCCTCTGTCATTGGTTCGTCAATTACTTCTTCAATCCAAACTCTTCTTGATTAATTATTCAATTTCGATTTAGATGTCAATTGCACGATACTTAACAAATTATTATACTTCTCTGAGAAAACTACTAAATTTACAGTTGCAAAGTAAAAACTCATTCCAAAACTAAACCCTAAATTAATACCCAAATCAGTTGTCCCGAATGAATTGAAAAATGAAAACCAACCTGTAATAGACGAGAGGCGGAAACGGCGGTGGTTGGAGCGAGCTGGGAACGGCGGCCAGAGCGAGCTTCGAGCGGCGGAAATTTTTTCTTGAAAGGGAATAGTGAAAAAAAGGGTGAGAACGGCTGAGACTTAATTGACTCAATTACACACCGTCTTCCTCAGGCTTGAGCTGGGAGCGGCAGCTTGCCGGAGCAAGCTTGGAGTGGCGAAAAGTTTTTGGATAAGGGGAAAACTGAAAAAGGGATGAGAATTGTGTTTGACAACTTTCTATATTTTGTTTTAAAAACGGGCTGAAACTTGAAAATTGATTAGTTTAGTTAATTGGTAAATTGAAATCGAGATCGGTATTTTATTTACCGTTCTGTATCGATGGACTTTTGAGAATGGTATTTTAACTACCGTTCTGTATCGGGGGACTTTCAAGAATGATATTTTGTTAAGGTTCTGTATCGGCGATTAAATACAGAACGGTTTTAAAAATACCGTTCTGGAAAGTAAAAATATGGGCGGCAAAAATTTTCATTTACGCGGTATTAAATTGGACAAGACTTTTGAGAACGGTCTTATAAAAACCGTTCTGGAATGTACACTTTCCGGAACAATTTTACAGTACCGTTTTGAAATGTACACTTTCCAAAACTTTATTTGAATACCGTTCTGGATTGACTCATAATCCAGAACGGTTTTTCAATACCCGTTCTGGAATGTCTACTTTCCAGAACGGTATTTGAATAACGTTCTGGAAAATCATCTATCCAGAACGGTAATTTCAAATACCATTCTAGAAAGTCTAATTCAAAACAGTATTTTAAATACCCTTCTGGATGCACCAGGATGTTCTGTTCTAGAATGCAGTTTCTGTACTAGTGAAATGATCTTTCCCTGAATCGCCTCAGGGGAGTGGCTGACCACCCCGTCGATCAAGAGAGAGCCGATGGTGGACTTCGTGACCCGGGCCTTAATGCTCCGATGGAAAAAGGCCGTATTACGATCACCATCCATGAGCCACTTAGCTTGGCTCTTCTGACGAAGAACACTAGCTTGGGTGTCGAGCAGGGAAGAGGTATGGACCTGCAGAGCAATCTCAGCTTCGATGTCGGCTTCAGAGTGCCCCATGTCCAGACAACGAGATTATAAATTTATGAGCTCGGCAAGAGAAGACTCCACATGATGATGAACATTACCAATCTTCTGAGCGTTCCAATGCCAGAGAGCTCCGCGAAGATAACGCGATTTAGTCATGAGGGAGAGAATAGGATTGGAGGTCTGGTGAGGGAAAGTCCAAGCAGAGGTGACAGGGGTGCGGAAGTCAGGCCGCGAAGTCCAAAAGTTCTGGAAACGGAAGATCCGGGGGCCCGAGGCAGTAAGAGAATCTCTAGGGCAATCGATGAGAACGGGGTGGTGGTCTGAACGGTTGCGGGGAAGAAGAAGGCCAGAAACCCACCCACACTCAAGGGACAAGTCAGCAGAGAAAATGGCACGATCCTAGCGAGCAAAGCGGAACTCCGAGTGGCAGCGGCTAACTCTTATGAAGAAGCCACCGGTAGTGGTGACCTGCAAGAAACCTCCAGCATCCAAGAAACTCCGAAAGTCCAAGCAGGAAGAGGCATCAGGAGGGTTGCCCCCACGACGCTCGTGGGAACCCAAAACGGCATTAAAGTCCCCAATGATCAGCAGGCAGGGGAGCGAAAGGCTCAAGATGTCCCTCCAAAGGGAACGTCGCTCTAGAGTCGTGTTGTGAGCATGGACGAAGCCGAGGTGGAAATCGAGGTCCCCGAAGGTGGACCGAATGAGGATGACCTGATGCGAGGAGAAGATGATAGAAGTGGGAGGGACAGTGGATCTCGTGAAGATCCAGATATCGGGGATACCGTTGCTACGAAAGTTCTCAGCAATAAGGGTGAGGTTAAGGGAATGCCAAAAGGAGGCGCGAATGCTATTGAAAGAAACCATAGGTTCTGCAATAGCAAGGAACACTTTTCAAACAAGTTTGAACAGTAGTGTGTTCAACTCGTTTGACTTCGTTCACACCCCTATGAGCAATTTTCTTACAACAATACCGTCTATATATAATTGATAGAAGAAGAAAACATATCCTTGTCTTTCCAAGAAAAATGGTGTTGATATTGACACTCAATGTTCTTATGAGAATACCCCTGCCTATCAAAACACCCCAATAAATTATAAAATAAAATAATAATGACATCTACTTTTCACACCCGGAAATATACCACATTACCCCTAACCACATTTGTTATTAAAATAGGGAAAAAAGAAAGAAAGAAGCAAATGAGAAACCACATTTGTTATTAAAATAGGGAAAAAAAGAAAGAAAAAAGCAAATGAGAAAATGTCAAGACCTATGGACCGGAGAGAAAAAACGTGATATAGAGAAGAGAGTGAGAAATTGAAGATGAAAAAAAAACTGTTTGGGTCAAATTAATGATCATTTGGCTAATTTGAACAACTCATCAATGTTCAAAATAATTTATGAACACCTTCATTTCAAAAAACTAAAATCAGGTTTTCGAAATAGAATCTTGAACCTTTTTATTATGTTCAAAAAATATGTTCTGAACACTGTTTTTTATAATACAACAAGAAAATAACCAAAAAAAATCATGCGTGATGATTTAAATACGAAAGTTCTCCATATAACTTATGAGTAATACTACTTGAACATTTAGTTGGACAAAAAGTTAGACAAAATCTATTATTATATTTCCTAGATGAATTATATTACCTTCTTTCACTTTTATTTTTTTCTTTTTTCTATTTGGGTGTGTTTGACCTCATTTAGGGATAAAAATATTAATAATTAATTATATAAAAAACAAAAATAAGATATATTTTTTTAAAAATTAGATGCTAATTTTTAATATAAGTTGTTTCTTTTATCTTTTCAAATTATAAAATAAATTTTTGTGTAATTGTATATATTTTATTTTCAAATTATAAAATAAATTTTTGTGTAATTGTATATATTTTATTTTTTTAACTTTAAAAAAAGTTGGACAAAACCTATCAATATCTAACAAGATGAAAAATGAATCTCCTATTAAAATTAAAAAAAATATTAACTTTAAAAATATAAATACATTATTAAAAAATATCACAATTAACTTTAATTTTTTGTGTAATTGTATATATATGTTTTTTTGTAGTTAATTGTGATATTTTTTATAATGTGTTTATATTTTTAGGATTCTATATATTTTTAGATTTTTTTTGTTGGGCAGTGAAATGGATTCTATAAGTTGTTTTAAATTTTTAATTTTATTTTATTATCTGCGGAAAAAAATGAATAACCTACCCATAGGTTTTGGTCTAAAAAAGCAATAATCCTCCGCCAGCCACCAGCGGCGCTGCCCCGCCACCAAAGTGGTGGTTCGCTGTTGGGCGGAGTGATGGATACTCATTCAAACACCGTTTCTTCAATTGATGAAGAAAACAAATCCGAGGTGCCCTCTTTTACTATATATAATATGTTCGTTTTCCAAAATGCAAGTTGGTGATCTGAAATTACAATTTAGCGTATAGAAATAGTTGGGCTTGAATTTCATTATAAATCCCTGTATTTGATATGCAGGTGGTTGGATCTTGAAGTTCCGATCATTTCATAATCAAACCTTGCATTTGATATGCAGATGTTTTGGAGCTTGAATATCAGATAACTTCATAATAAAAAAAACCTTGTATTTGATAATTGATATGCTGATGTTTAAATTTGGGTCTTTAATTTCAGACAATTTCATAATAAAAGCTTTGTATTTGATATGCAGATGGTTGGGGGCAATTGTTACCTCGGGAGATGTGAAAGGAAGATGTTAGAAACAAACTTAGATTCCCTTCCAGACGACATATTGTTCTTCAACATTCTTACACGGCTCCCAGCTCAAGATATTTACAACGCCCCAAGGGTTGTTTGCCGGAAGTGGTATCAAATGATCCACACCCATAATTTCGTATATGCCCACCTTCATCATTCACCTTGTGAACTTCTGATTCAAAGTTTCTCCGACTATACAGTTACTTTTATGGGAATGACACGAGGCCAAATTGAGATCTCCAAGTTTAGCTTCAATTCAAGTTACCGAATTTGGTCTAGTTGTAATGGTTTGGTGCTGGAACCTAATTTCGGAGACAACTATGATCTCTCAATTACAAATCTAGTAACAAAGCAACACTTTGTTCTCCCGCCATTTTTCGCTCGAACGCAACACCCTAACAGTTTGTCTGCTATAGCGTATGCTGCTGCTACCACGCAGTATAAAGTGGTCCGCACGTGTTATTTGGAGATTGGCAATCCATGTTCACGTAAGTTCTGTGCTGTATTGACTGTCGGAGTCGATAACTCTTGGAGACTTGTTGATACCCAACACTTATCTCTCACGACCGCGGAACATTTCAGCAGTTGTCCGTTGGTTACAGGGGGTTTTGTGCATTGGGCTCGAGGGGGCAGTTATGTTTTGACATTGGACGTAGAGACTGAAATTATTACTCAGATTCCCGTCCCTCAATGTAATTGTGAAAGATTTGGGAATGCTTATTGTTATTATTACTTTTCAGCGATAAGCTATCTATCTTTGTTGACTGCCCGCAGCAATTTCAAGTGGGATGTTTGGGAGATGAAACCCGAAACCAGAGAATGGACAAAGCTGCCTGGAATTGACTTGGAAGATCAAAAGTACGCATTTATACAGCTGTGTTATAAGCATGATAGCTCATTCAAATTTGATGGTGGTTCCTTTGGTTGCTTACTCCATCCAGCTGGTTGGTTAAAATACCGAGAGGTTCTGGTCTTTATTGTTTTCAAGCGGGTCGGCGTCAGTACATACGATCAGTCTCGGTTGCGCATTGCCTACAATTTTCAAACACAAGCTATTTACTTGTTTGAGTTAGAGACCAATGGTTACCCTTATCTTGTCCATAGAAACAGCCTGTTATGGTTGGATGGATGCTAGGTTGAGTTTCTTTGCTCCAACTTGTGATTGGACATGTTACTCATCTAGTATTTCAATCAAAACTCTTTTTATCCTATTCTTAACTTCGGTTTTATTTATTTAGTTATTTGCTACTTCGGTTGATTTTATTTTTTTGCAACAATATTTTAATTGCTTTAATTTGTGTTGTTATATTGCTTAGATTTTTGTATTGTTTGAATCATGTTAAGTGTTGAGTTAAATAGTAGAAGTTTGAGAAGTTTTTTGATTTCACTATGTGATGAAATATCAATTATTTCTTAGGGAAAATTAAATAAATAATATATGTTTTAATATAAATGAATAAATAATATATATGTGGGAATAATTTAAAAAATGTATCGGGACGCTGTTGCCACCAGCTTCTCGGGGTGAATTTGAAAAGAGAAAAAAGTTTCAAGGGTGAATTTGAAAAAAGAAAAAAGTTTCACGCAATTTTTATCGGGATGATACAACAAAATACAATATACACCTATTTTTACGGTAAGTTTCTTTTATTTATTATTTTTATTTGAAACTTTAAAAAAAAAATTGAGATTTTTATTGCTACTTGTATTTTCATTTGATTTGCGTAAAATTTATTTAGTTTTTTTAAGGTACTAAATGATGGACATAAAGTTATTTATATCAAGACTAAACCTAATTTATAACTATAATTTATTTTGATCTAATATTCACAATTTATCTACCAGACTTATCTACTTATCTATTTTAACAGAGCCATCTCAACCGATATTATAGTAAATTGGTTTTTGTACTCAAAAATATTAATTTTTCATAAATCTCTTACCTGTGTTATGATGTATTGTTTTTTGTACTATGATGTATTGATTTTTATTTATAATGTATTGATTTTTGCACTATAATGTATTAGTATGAAATTTTGGCATAACGGATGATCCGTTAAGTGTTGCCCTAGATCAAAATAAATCTTCATAAATTAGGGAGTCGTCTTGATATAAATAATTTTTATATCGATCATTTAATACCCGTTGAGAAAAATAATTACAATTTAAGTAAATCAAATAAAAACATAAGTAGTCATTAAAAATTTCAAAAAATATATATTTTAAAACTTTTAATAAAAATAATAAATAAGAAAATTTATCCGTAAAACTAGGGATAATTTTGTTCTATCATCTCCTATTAAATTAGGGAATCATCTTGATATAAATAGATTTTTATTTTGATCATTTAGTACCCGTTAAAAAAAAGTAATTAGTTTAAGCAAATCAAATAAAAATAATAAGTAGTTATAAAAAATCTCAAACACAATATATTTTAAGATTTTAAATAAAATAATAAATAAAAGAAATTTATCTCAAACACAATATATTTCTTGAATAATATGTATTTATAATTATTTATGAATGATTATATTTATAATATATATATAATGTTTATTATAATATTATGTATTTATAATTAATAATA
>BMAC01000478.1:327893-346231 GCA_014905375.1 Phtheirospermum japonicum
TGAAGCGAACGAAATAATGTTTAAAACCAATACTCGACCGAATCGAAATAAAAATATACATAATTCAGTCGGTTCGGTCGTATCGGTTTTTTTGGTAGACAAAATGAAATCGACCGAATTGACCAAACTTTTACGATCGAAAATCAAAAACCAAATCATCGGTCAAAAACCGAACCGAATTGTACTATTCGGTCGATTTTTTCGGTTGCTTCAGTTTTTGGTCAAATTTTGCACACCCCTAGTTGCCACCAGCGTCCCCAATTGAAACTTTTTTGTTCGCAAATTCACCTCAAAACGATGGTGGCAACAGCGTCACGGTACATTTTCTTAATGCTTCCATATCTACAATATTTATTCAATTTATATTTAAATATGTATTATTTATTTAATTTTACCTATTTTCAAGTGCATGAGTTTTAATATATTATTTATGAAATGAAGATGAAAGACATGAAATTTTAAGAAAAGTTTATTGTTACTAGTTTAATTATAAAAAAATTATCACCTTCATAATTAACATTAAATAAAAATCTCAAGATTATTCATTTGAAAACTTGATTGGTCATTTAAAAATGAAGAAAAATATAAAGAAACTCTAAAAGGTGTTACGAGTGAAAATGAGTAACTTAATTAGTTATTAAAAAGAATGGTGAGTGTTATATATCATATGTCCCTGAAGTCAATATAATATTTTAAACAAATGATCGGTGGATAGATTTGGGTGCTAATACACAAGTTTGTGCTGATAGATCATTTTTTTACTCTTGTCAAGAATGTTATAATAGAACAGTGACTATGAGTGATAATACTTTAGCTAATGTGCTTGGGGAATGAATAATAAATATTGTATTCACTTCGAAATAATATCTTTAGATGAGTTCAATTTGTTATGAGTATTAAGAAAGACTCGGTTGGTACTTCTTTGATTGTTAGACTTTGTTATCAAATTGTAATTGAGTTGAATAAAGTAGTTTTTTACCAAAAATGACCCTTTTGTTGGTAGAGGGCACATTTGTCAAGGTCTTTTTAAATTGAATATTGATATTGATAATCATAATTATGATATTATTAATAATTCCCCTTCTTTATATTGATGTATTGAGAATTCAAGTGTTTTTCATGAACGGTTATGTTGATATGTCTTGAACGGGGTAAATTTGTGTCTTTTTTCCATTTTATGTTTTATATTTTTTAATCCTATTCATTCATAACAGGTTACGTTATGCTATTCAATACTTTGAGAAAAATGACGAATATGGATTTAATTCCAAAATTGAACATAAATAGTAAAAATAAATGTGAAGTGTTCTCAAACAACACAACATAGAAAGCCTTCTAAATTTGTATAAAGAGAATCGAAATTGCTCGAACTAATCCGTAGTGATATTTGTGATTTGAAAAATTCTTTAACTCGTGTTGGTAGAAGATATTCTATCACTTTTATAGATGATTATTCAAGATATGTTTATATATATTTATTAAGAACAAATGGTGAAATGTTTGAAAACTTCAAAACATACAAATCAGAAGTAGAAAGTCAATTAATAAAGAATATTATATCTTTAAGAAGTGGTAGAGGTGGAGAATATGAATCACAAGATATGGTAGAATAATTTGATAATCATGGTATGATTTACCAAAAAACTTTTTCATTTTCTCGACAATCTAATGTCATAGCTGAAAAAAATTTACTTTAATTCATATGGTGAATGCCATATTAACCTCTTCGGGTTCACTTATAAATTTATGGCTAGGCATTACTTTCACCATGTCGTATTTTAAGTAGGATTCCCTATAAAGGTAGTGATGAGACTCCTTATAAATTCTGAAAAGGGATAAACCCCACTTGAAAATACTTTAAAATGTGGGTGATTAGCTAAAGTTAAACCCTTAAAAATAAAGAAAGAAAACTTGGACCTAAAATAGTTGATTGTCTTTTATAGGGCATGCAACAAATAGTGAAGGATATAGATTTTTAGTATTCACATATGAAAATGTTGATATTGCTAATAATACTATCATAGAGTCTCGTGATGTTGTATTTTGTGAGGGTATATTTCCTTTTCAATCTAAGCAATTAAACTATTAATGAGAATAATGAATTTTCTAATTTTACACCAAATGATATAATCAAAAACTTAGAAGAAGTGTAAGAATGAGAATTTCAAAGAACCTCGGTGAAGACTTTACACTTTTATTGTCCAAAAAGATTCTAAAATATATAATGAGGCTATGACATCTTTAGAGCAAATTATACCATGCACCCTGTTCTCACTTTTATATTTTGTGTGATGAATATATATGTTCTGTGCGATGATATATGAATATTTTGTGTAATGGATATGAATGTTATGTGTGATGGATGTTATTGTATTATATTATTTAATATTGGAAAAATTGAAAATTGTGTTTTATGTATGATAAATATGGATGTTGTATGTGTTGAATATATATTTTTGGTGTGATGATATGGATGTTTTGTGCAGTGTTCTAAAAATCGCTAGGCGTCAGACCAGCGCCTAGTGCCTAGGACGCCTAGGCGGGGCCTAGAATTTGAGAATAAATACCCTTATTTACAACATTACATTTAATATTTCAACATACTACCTGCTACACAATAAAATCTATGACAATTCAAAACTAAAAGTAATAATCACAAGTTACAATTCACAAGTTTAAAGCTATTGTTCGATTCAAAGCTCAAAACAACATAGATCCATAAGTTCATTAGTCAAATAAAAATACCATAACATATATTACAAAATCAAAATAATAAAAAATAGGCCCAAGAACGACGTCGTTTCAGGCCATAAAAATTAAAAAAAAAAAAAAACTGGCCTGGCGCCGACTTGGGCGCCCGACGATTTCTTTGGCCGATTTTTGAAAATCGTAGGCGGATTGGTGGCGCCTAGCGCCTAGGCGGTGCCTAGAGCGATTTTTAGAACATAGGTTCTTTGTGATGAATATGTATATTTTGTATTGATTACATGTGTTTTGAATATTCACTTCACATAATATACATATACTATCGCAAAAAATATACATATTCATCTTCGACAGGATGCGCCTAAAAATCTAGTCAATTGAATCCCGATGGCCACTCGACGGGGTCCGCCTACACTTTTCCGTCGACTAAATCTCGACGACCACTTTAATTGTCTCGTATTGTCCTATTTATGTTAAATGATGATTTGAAAAAACAAGAGAAAGTCAATATTCGTTACTGCTCACACTGCCACATTGAATAAAACACTAATTTGCAACACAAACCCTAACATCAACATCATCTGTCCCGTATAAAATCTGGGTAAATAATATGTGGTTGTGTAGCCTAGAAGGAAATTTTCGTTTACATTTGAATTATCCCCAATTGAAAAGCAAAATGCAATAACCCTTGTGCAGGGCTACATACACATACATCGTTGGGGGAGATAACAAACACGTATAATCAATAGTCACATCCAATTTAAAATAATCATGTCTCCCTATCGGGCATAACAATAATGTTCAAATTGATTTAAGACAACCCACGCATCTGCCACACACGTCAAATGTTTCTATTACAACCTTATTCCTCTAAAAGCATAATGATTTTAGAAGGTGGGGTACGTCCTAAATATCCACACAATCAAACACATGACATCACTTCCGGTCACAGTCATGTCTCTCAAAATAAAACAGATGAACCAATAACTAGATTGGGTCAAATAATCATGATTTCAAATGACCGGCCAAACACAATCAAAGACCTTGTTTGTAATACAAAATTATTCTAGTACAAAATTCCATAACCAACCAGCCTGGTTGGGTAGATTCAACACACTCACAATATAAATTGACAGCGCCAATCTTCATTTATGTCACAATCACGTTCTCCAAAACACAATTAACAACAACTTAGTTTGGGTAGATTCAATAAGATTTCAGCAGTTTCATATAACACCTAAACAGATACCTAATTTCTACATATCATGAACATAGAGAAACAGAATGTTAAGGCATCCGACTTCATGCTAAGTCACATAATGTATGCAAACATTATCTCGTACTTGTATGCTGTTGAAATTACTAAAAACAAAAGGTGTGATTCAAACATACCTGGATGCACGGACAATTGAAGAACAAAGCAAATTAAACCCCAACAAATGAACCCAAGCCCAGTTTGAAACTGTATCCGAACAACAGCCCAACTACAACCACTGCAAACACAATAAAATTGCTTTTAAAAATGAGGTGGACAGTTGAACATCAAAAGCGAGTGAGTAATAACTGACAATGATTTTATGACTTGTAGATAATATAATTATTCAAAATAATAATACTGGGTAGATGACACGCAACTTGGAGTAGGATAAATGATATACATGTACAAAAATATATTGATATACATATATATATATATATATAAAAAAGACAATCACAAATTCACAAGAGTAGGATATAAATAAAAGGCTTAATTACGCATCAACAGAAAAAGGATTTTTCGCCTGCCGGTGATGAAATTTTATAAACTCGCCACGCGATTCATTCCATTTGAAGAATATAAATAAATAAAATGAATTATAAAAGCAATGTACGAATCTCTTCTCAATCTCTGAAAATCTTGTTGCCGTAGTAATCGCTTCTAGGGGTTGTTTGGCTCGAGGTATCAATCTCACCGGAATCTTCTTCGCGGCGTGTAGGGTTGTCCGGCTCAATCGCTCAATCTCTCCTCAGCGGCGCTTGTAGTCTTCCTCCCGATGCTGGTTTCATTTCTATGGTTTGTGTGGCTGGAGATTATTTATTGTCTTGTAATCGTAATTCATTGTTCAACAGAGGGCACAATGGACAATCTCGAGGTTAATATGGGTGTACGAGTGTAATTTCCGTTGGTTGGCCAAAATGAGATTTCACAATCCGATGGATCCGTCTGGGATAGTTTAATCCCATGAACAATAGATTGAGCGCGGGCAAGGATTAATCTCCCGAACTTGCGATTACGTTTTCAAAAGCTTGACTGGATGGGATATTTCACCAAGTCCTATCCATCATGCTTTGCAAAGGCACCCTAAGGCCCTGTTTGCCCTAGCATTCAGAATACTGAATTCGGTATTCTGAATACCGAATACTCGTTTGTTGTAAGACTCAAAAATTAAATACTCAAACAACAATATCTTACAACTAAATAATTAAATATTACTAAATATAATATAATAATGTACTATCATCCACCTTTCAGACATAATTTGACATCAAATACAATATAATAATACATTACCACCCACTTTACAGACATGATTTGACATCTACAATAAAAAGTAAGGGATTCTGAATCCTATAACAAATAAGAATTCTTAATATTTACAAAATTCTAAATACCTCAAAACTTTGAATACTAGAATCCAGAATTCCAACGAATGCTAGTTCAAACAGGCCCTTGATAACGGCTTTTCTCTCTCTTCGTGCTCTCAAAAAAAAAAAAAAAAAAAAAAAAAAAAAAAAAAAGAAAAAATTACTATTCAATAAATATTTTATATCTACAATCTGGTTCGTTAATTCAAAATATTGAAATTGTTTTCTGCACATTTTGCCCTTTTATCTGCCCTAAATTTTTTGCTGCAGTTGGCCCCTTTCTCTCCGTTTTCTCGCTGTTGGCTCAGAATCTGATCGATACACGTGGGTATACGCTTATATGGCGATTCCAGCCGCAATTGTTATTCTACCGCTAGGCGTACTCTTCTTTTTTTCTGGTCTCGTCGTTAATTTAATCCAGGTTTGTGGTGTGTTAAAATGCAATATGTATCCGTGTAATTGTTCTTTTAGGGTTGGTTGTTTGAGTTTTCTTTTTTTCCTTTCTGAGCTAATGGGAGCAAATCAAGAAGAGATGTCGTGTAGTTATCTAGCTTCTGACCCCGCTAGGCTCTGATTTCATTTTGCTTCATGGTAATGTTGTTATGAACTAAGTGATAAGTGTTTTTCTTTTAGGCAGTTTGCTATGTATTGATAAGGCCCCTGTCAAAGAACACTTACAGGAGGGTGAACAGGGAGGTTGCAGAACTTTTATGGCTCGAGCTTGTGTGGCTCATCGATTGGTGGGCTGGTGTGAAGGTGAAAATCTTGAATTTTTGTTGTATCATATACTATTAAAAAATCATTTTGATTGGTTAAATGGACTACATAGTTGTTGTTGTTTTGTTTTGTTCATATAATGTTGAAATTATTGTGGTCCCAAGTATGCGATTGGCATATTATTACTTTCTAGTTAGATAAAGAGCTAATTACAGTTTGAAGTTGCAAGGTTTATTTTTCTTGTATGGTGGAAGATCATCACCGTCTAGTGTGAGCTTGGTGTAAAGCCACCAAATGCTGAAATGAATCGAAAGAACGGCTTGAATGAAACCAATCAACTTATTAGGGCTTGGATGTTAGATTGTTTCAAATTGAAATGCCATGTTGAGAAGTCATTTAGTAGGGCTTGTTCATTTTCGGATCAACTTTGAAAAAATAGACAATGAAATAAATCCTATCAATGTCTTGTCTGATTTTGTTTCCTTTAGATGGATATCTTTCTTGGTCTTAGATGACTTTTATATCCTTAGGATTATCGTGGTCATACAATGCAGACCTCAAACCCAAACTATACTACTCTACTTTTTAGAAGAATGTGTTATAATTGTTTGTCAGCCATTTTTGTGCTGTCCCTGCATTGATAGACAAAGATGATGTGGCACTGAATTAGTCGTGTAATATCAGAAAATTTGAATGAATATATTTTTTGGAGGTCAAGCTGTATAAAACTTCTGACTGACACACACCTGCCAATTTGGTTGCAGCTCGAATTGTATACTGATTCTGAAACCTATAAGTTGATGGGTACGTCTACACTGTTTAGATCTGATTTGCTTATTTGTGTGAAAATCTGATCTTTCTTGAGTCACTTATATTTGTTATGCTGGTAATTTGCAGGAAGTGAACATGCACTTGTCATAAGTAACCACAAAAGCGATATTGATTGGCTTGTTGGATGGGTTTTGGCTCAGGTTTTCAATCTTTCTGCTGCTGCACATGTCTATGCATCTTTACATTCATAATGGAAAATGTGTTGTTTTATATTTTAATATTAAATGTCATGAATTATGGTTACACTGCACAGATGATTGAATTTTGGTGTCATGACTAGCCCAGAGCTCTAATGTCTCTTTTCCTCTCTTTTCCTCTTATACTTTAAGAGGGTGCTTGGCTGACCTTATTAAAGAGCTTCTGCATAGTAATGATATTTTTGTGAATAAAAAAGGTGGTGGTTAATATAAGATCGTATGTCAGTTGGGATCCACCACCACTTTGAAAACAGCTTATAAGCTGAGCTTCTAACATCTTATTTTGGGAGCTAAAGAGATTGTTATTGAAAGAGTTTATGATAGAGTCAAGGGTTAACGAAGATATAAATATGAGAATATACTAATTAAATAAAAGAAATGAAACAAACAAGCGAAACCTGCCCCAAGTGAAAGCGCCGATTTTCCTCAGGAAGAGAACTCCCTGTCCAAGCTTGAAGCCGCTAATATATTAAGCTTGAAGCCGCTAATATATTCTGATCCAAAGATAACCCTAACAACTGACAAGGAACTACTTAAATAGATAAATAACCCTAACCCTACGGGCCCAAAGCCCACTAATTATTTATATAAGATTCATTAAAACATTATTAAACTAAATATGACAAATCGATCTGTATCAGTTTATGAAATACTTTTGTGATGTAAAGTTTATGAATTACTCTTAAAGAGCTTATGAGCTCTCAAATATCTTATAAGATGTTGTGAAGAGTTTATAAGCTCATATATTTGACAAGTGCATAGATGTTTTGACATGGTCATTCTTGGAATGTCTATTAACTTGTGCCAGATATTCCAATAGGAATTTAACTGTATGTAAACAAATAATGTAAAGTGGAAGAAATCATCCATGCTTGATCTTAGCTTATTCTGTTTTGTTATTTTTACTAGGTCATTTAACCTTTGGATATTCTTACTTACAGCGATCAGGTTGCCTTGGTAGCACTTTAGCTGTTATGAAGAAATCATCGAAGCTCCTTCCTGTAAGTTCTTAAAGTTGACCTTGTCGTTATTACAATTTTGTGGCATATAATGCTAATATCATAGCAGTGAATTAATAATGATGTATTTACTGTTGTCTGAATTGTCGTAATGAACCAATCATATCTATTACACTTTGTATGTGTGTGCCTTTTTGTCCTTTTGTGCCCCTTTTCTTTAAGAGTTGTGCTGGCGCCCATGATGAACTTATCCAATGGTAAATTGACTCGATAAAGTTAATACAACTTAATGGCATCGAGAAGAAATAAAGATGCTAATTTATTTTTATGAACTTATGTTAACTGAGTTCCCAAAAGTATAATTGATCAAGGTTTATTCCTTAGGGGCCCAAACTGCCGCTCAATGAAGATTCTGAAAATAAATAAAAATAATGTTTTGGGCTTATAAATCTTTATTAAGAACTTTG
The DNA here is from genome assembly GCA_014905375.1 of Phtheirospermum japonicum. Lineage (NCBI taxonomy): Eukaryota > Viridiplantae > Streptophyta > Magnoliopsida > Lamiales > Orobanchaceae > Phtheirospermum > Phtheirospermum japonicum. The sequence continues at coordinate 336,396 of BMAC01000478.1, forward strand.
TAAGATAATCCTTCTCTTCTGCCGTCTTTAAAAAAAACATTTAAGAAATAAATTTGGAGAACTGAATAGAAGTTCAACTGTTGTCTTGCTATCTCTGCTGTTATATTCTAGTTTATCTATTTTGCTCCTTGCCTTATTCTTATTTCACCTTTTTTGTTGAAGCATGCAACAAAACACACTCAATAAGTGCATTTTTACCGTCAATGCAGGTGATAGGATGGTCGATGTGGTTTTCTGAGTATCTCTTTCTTGAAAGAAGCTGGGCGAAGGATGAAAGCACCTTAAAGGTACTGTCAATGATAAAATATATCACATCAACATACCATTATATCCTTGTCTTTTGCTTATGCGTGTATTGTTTCTCTCTTGTGTCTCTGCCTTACTTGACTGCTCTAATTTATTTAAGTAAAAATCTACGCAGTCAGGACTTCAACGGCTAAGGGATTTTCCTCGTCCTTTTTGGTTAGCTCTCTTTGTCGAGGGTACTCGTTTCACCCAGGCAAAGCTTTTAGCTGCTCAAGAATATGCATCTTCAGCAGGCTTACCTGTTCCAAGAAATGTTTTGATTCCTCGAACTAAGGTTCCAACTTACTTCTAAGATGCATTATATAACTGTGTTTCAGTTCTGAAACTTATGTCTATTTTTTAATTTTGTTGCCCCAATATTTAAATCATGGGGACTTGAGTTTTTCTAATCTAACTTTTCAGTTAATTTTGCTGCAATTTGTTTGTTTTTCAAATTCTTTTAAGTTATCCACTATCCTCAACATCATTTCACTTTTGGCATCTTTCAGGGTTTTGTTACTGCAGTAAATCATATGCGCTCGTTTGTTCCGGCCATTTATGACGTGACTGTTGCTATTCCCAAGACATCCCCTCCACCAACCATGCTAAGACTCTTTAAAGGCCAGTCTTCTGTGGTGAGTCCACAAATTCTTATTACTTAGAAATCAGAACTTGTAGGTTGGGATGAATGTAGAAATTGGTCTTCTTTATTAAGGAAAATGATTTGGGTTATATTATTTGTATCATTTGAGTTCTTATTGACTACATTGTTTTTTGAATTTCGTATTTCAATAGGAATGTCTACTGGCATGATTGGGACTATTTTTTTATTTATGTTAGTGTGATATTTTTAGGTGCATGTCCACCTCAAGAGACACTTGATGAAGGATTTGCCAGAAACAGACGATGGAGTTGCTCAATGGTGTAGAGATGTTTTTGTAGCCAAGGTACATTGTGTTTTCTGATTCATTTTTTGATATTTGCCATTTTTCCTAAATGTCTGATCTTAAGAAGATAAAAATTCCAAAAGATGTGAAGTACTTATCTGGTTACAATAATTGTTATGATCAGTTCCATGATTTGCTCTCTTAACAGGATAAGTTATTGGACAAACATATAGCTGAAGGTTCCTTTGGTGAACAACTGCAAAACATCGGGCGACCGGTGAAATCCCTTTTGGTGGGTTGTTTTTTTAGGTTAAATTACAAAATTACCCCAAGGTTTAGCCAAATTACAAAGAGATCCAGTTATGTTTCAATATTACAAATACCCTTCTCTTGAGGATATTTTTTGTAAATAGAAACAAATATTGAGGTATTTGTAATTTTGAAAGATAGTTGGGCTTTTTCGTAATGAGACCTATTTTGTATTAGATTGTGTCCGTCTATAAAGTGAATATAAACCTTTTCTTGCAACACCAGGTTGTTACTTCTTGGGCAATTTGGCTTATCTTGGGGGCTTTGAAAGTTTTCCAGTGGTGCTCACTATTCTCTTCATGGAAAGGCGTCACATTTTCGGTGGTTTCCTTAGCAATCATCACAATTCTCATGCAAATCTTGATTCAGTTCTCTCAATCCGAACGGTCGACACCTGCCAAAGTTGCACCAGCTAAGCCTAAGAATGAAGGAGAAGCCTCGGCAACTAGACAAGATAAACAGCAGTAAGTCATTGGACCTTGTTATCACTAAGCCTCTTTTTTCCCGAGCCATATATTTATTATCCATTGAATTATTCTGTTCGTTTATCTCTGTAATGTTATAACAGTTAACGTGGTTGTGCTCGATTTTTGTGTGGACAACATGCGATATGCATATTAATTCATTAGTTGCATCGATGGCTAGAAGACAGGAGAAGTCATTGTTGGCTTCTATTCTTAGGTTTAGCTTGAATACAGTGTTGTGGGTTCAATTACGTTGGAACAGTACGAATAGGCGCTGCTACCAGAATTTTGTATCCAGTACGAAGAAGTGACTTACGTTTTTGTGAAATTATTCTTCAACAGGGTTCTGTTCAAATGTTTTTAAGAGTATATATATTGTGGTGTGTCTGTGTGTTTCAATATAAGTGTCTCAGGAGATCCATTTGGACTGGTGCTAATGTCTGTTTGGATTTTTTGTGGTTTATAATTTGTATAATGCCAACCTTACATGTGAAAAAAGAAAAATAGTCGAGCCTTTTGAAATCATGTAAATTGTAATAATAGATAGCCAACTGAGAAAATAATTAAGGTACTTATTAGGATCAAATGATTTACAATCTTATTAGTGTTCCGTCTTTTTTTTTTTGGAAGCATTACGTTGTTGCATAATATCATTGTGCTTATTGTCAAAGAACAAGTTAACAAAGCTATGTACGGTGCATTGTCAACTTTAATTTCTCACGTCGCAGTTATTGTTTGTGATTTTTTTATTTTTATTGTTTGAAACTTATTTTTTAGTACTGCACGAAACCAATCTCTAAAATCTAGTGATCTTTTGAACAAATTGATTGTATAAAAATCCTCAACGAAATTATAAAAATTGTTTCAACATTATTGAGATCGATAACGATTATATTAACGGAACATTTGCAAACTTTAAAAGAAGCGTGTGTGAAAGCACCAAATAAATATAACCTTTAACCCTCCAATGACACTTGTTCGTAGCTGAATAAGTACAAACAGCACCATAAAGAAATAAATGCCTTCAACTTCAGGGTTAAAAGAAAAAAAGAAKAAAATGTTTGTATTAGAATACATTGGGATTGAACCGTGCAGGGATGGGTTTGCTGATCTGCAGAGCCTGGCGCAATTGCAAGGTCAAGGCATAGTTGGTCATCTCAAGAGTTTGCAATTGCTGCTTCAATTCTTGGTTTTTGTCGTCGCATTCCTTTTGGCGTTGGTGTTGGATGGTGACGGCYCGTTTGAGGATSGCATTGTCTCTGTGAAGTGCCTCGATTTGCTCCTTGAGCATCACGTTCTCCTTGTGAAAACCTTGAGCCACCTGGACACTAGTCTGGACTCTGATCGACTTCTCCAAATTGTCTAAAACCCGCGCGGCCCGAGACCTGGCATCATCTATGCTTGTGGCATTCTTCATCTCCTTCACAATTAAGTCTACGGGCTGCAGCTTGTTTTCTGAATAAGACACTTTTTCATTGAGGGCGTTGATAGCAGGATATAGGCTATCGCCGGACTCTTGAAACGCTTTTGCAAGGAGCTGAATTTCCATATCAGGAAACATAGCCTTGAGCTGGTCAACCGGCGGAGAGTAGGCAAAGCGGATCGGCGAAGAGCACCGGAACTTCTTGTAAGCAGGCGATGACGCTGCCCATCCTACTTCCTCAAACAACGATCTCTTCCCGCAAACAATAGCAGCCATCTTTATTACCAACTAAACGGCGATTCACCACTGGATTTTGCAGACACAATTGACAAAATAAATATAAAAATAATCAATAGTTAGGGTGACGATGCAATATTTGAGAAAATCTAGAATAAAGAGAATAAAGAGATAGAAGAATAGATATTAGAGTGAGATATAGAGCTCCATATATAAAAGATTATTTAAGTTTATTCATAAAATAATAGGATTCCTGCTTAACATGGGATAAAATCTCCTAATATTAAGAGCATAAATCAATTAGGTAACCTTTCCTTAATTATATGAGTCCTCAATAATTTAGGAATATTTAAGAAGTCAGGTCCAAAAGCTAGTAGGGCCAATTATCAGAGTAAGTGATTCGGCCCACTCGACCTCACAACATACCAAACTGGCTACGAGACCGAACTTATCGAATTCGGACTACAACTTGCGGAACCGAGCTAGCCATTTTGGGGATGTTATATCAGTAGTGAAATAGGTGCCTTAGCTTTTAAGCGGAAAATTGTTGAAATGAATCTTATGAGTCGACGTGAAAAACTTTGGAAAACAAAACAATCTCAGTAAGAAATGTGATAAATTAATCAACCACTAAAATAAGGTATTTTTAAAGTGGAATCTGAGGCCTAAAATTGTCGTTTTCTTAAAAAACAAAAATTAAAATAGGTATTTTTAAAGTGTTTGAGAAAATGTAGCGGCCCTCCATATTTTCCCTTTATTTGATTTTATCTTCATTGTTCATCAAGAATGGATGATTTTATTATTATTTTTATTATTTGGCCTGAAATCACATTCATATCTATTTTTTAATCGATATATTCATATAACTTTGTGTTTTCTTTTTTATTATTTTCAATTCAACGTTTTGTTTCGCCTTATTGAGATGTTTTTATTGTATGGACGATTCAAATGTGTAAGTTTCGATTCGACGGAAATAACAAATCAGATTATAAGTGTCAACTGATTGCAGAACTAGAATCTTACGTATTCTATTCGCAATAGATTTTCAATATTATAAGTTTTAAGCCGATTTGTTATGTAATTAACCTAGGTGCTATGAATCGTATTATAGTTTATCTTGTATAATTTTAAACAGTTCCTTTCAATGTACTGACAGTTTGAATTAATAATGCGTTTATTGTTTGGTTTTAAAAAAACAGATCTTAACAGAAAATCTGAACTTCGGCGCGAAAAGTTAACATTGTATCGTTTTACCACGTTATAGTCCGATCATATGCAACCTAATATTTATCTTCCACTTGTTTCACACGAGGTAGAAAATTAATAAGTTAATTGTCAGTTGATGGTTAATAGCGAAAATCAACTAATATAAATAAAAGTGTGTGGCAAAATTTCTTGATAAACTAGTTCAAAAATATGAAATTATACAAAATGACATGTTTTAAATAATAATATTATATGTTATTATTCTCAATCTGTTAAAGGGAAAAAAAAAAGAATTACTATGCTTTCGCCAATAAGTAACTGACGAGGAGCAATTTAGATATTTGTTATCTTGATGTATTAAGTAAACATGTATTTGATACCCTATATAAATGAAGTGTTTGGTGAATACGAGAACTTTAATTCTATCTTCTTCTTCATTGTGTCTCTTTTCTGCATTCCCTCTTTTACGTTATCAACACGACTCTAACCAATTGAGAAATTCACAAATAATAGCCTCTAAACTAAAGTCTCTATAAAAAGTCAATAGAGAATACTTTTGTATCTAGAAAATTATGATGTGTAGCATTTAAAAAATCATTTCCTGAGTTTCTAACAAATAATCTGAACGGTGATTTAGAGTTTCGGAGGATCCGATATTGAATTTCTAACAAAATAGATTCTATTTTTGAAACTATATGGTTAGTGTTTACTCAAAATTGGATTACTCACAATCTAACCTTTGGATCAAATTGAAATTTGAACATATTGTTCAAGACACATACTGATTAAACTTGGACGGTGGAGATCGGATTTAAAATTTTAGATTGTTAGACAATAGTCACAGACAGAAATAGATTCAAATTACAAAACAAAACTTAAGGCATACCCTAAGAAAGAATCCTGTCTTTCCGGAAATGAATTTTCAATATCCTATTATTTATTCATCAGCATGTGATTTTAAGTGTCTTTTATATTGTCGTATATTAAATTCATATGATTGAACTTTGAGTTTATGATTGCAATATATGTGTTATTTGATATAATTTATTTTCCAAGCAATGTTACAAATTTATTAAATTTGCTTGATTTGGATTTTGGCCACTAATTATATATCTGGGAGATGTGTAGTTAATTTTCTTAGTTGATTACATGAATACGATTTTTTAAATATCCTTGGCCCATCAAAAATCTATTGGTTATGGAAAGGATTATATTCCATTTAATTATGATTGCAAGAAAGGTTTATACTAAACATGAATACATGTTACCCATGATTAAATTAGAATAGAGCTATATACAATATTTACGTTATGTACCGTCTTGGTAATTATGTAACTTTGCATGGTTTTGAGTATTCATGGCACTTATGTTAAACTCAACTTGATTCTTTCTCATGAAACTAAAAGTTATGACTTGAAGTTTTATTATACTTTTGAGAATTTTTATTAGAAATCGTAAATGAAATTATTTACATGATCATATAAAATTGATCATGGTTTTGCCCATGTGTTTAGTTAATCATGAGTTTCGACGAATTGATAATTTCATGTATGTTGTGTAAGACATTAGTCCTCTTTCAATAGTATATGACACTTTCAATTAAAGCATGATTGATTGTATATTTCTATGATAATGAAAGTTTATGGACGGTATAAAATTGTATAAATTAGCCTTGTGGCAAAAGTATATTCACAAAATATCAAACAAAGAGTGTGATTTATTTATTTTTAAATCTATTCTATAATGATATTGATTGAACTAACTCAATCTAAATTCAAAATAATATACTCAAAATAAATTGGGTTCAGTTGTTAGATGTGTAAACTAGAATAACTATAATTCCATAATAATACTATCCACCAACCCTCACGTGACAAAAGAATCGTCAAACTATGTTAATGTCAATTCTCTAATGAATTTGAGGCTTCATATTGACCCAATCTTAAGTTGGAAGTATATTTAGTTACAAACATCTAATGAACTTTGTGATGCTCTAAATGAATACTTTCGAAAGTTTATGACACACTACTTTTAGGTCTAAGCATTCAGTGGAAAATGGTTTGTTTGCTTGTTAAAAATGGTCAATGACTTCTAAGATGATATGTTGCAACTCAAAACATGTCTTACCATATGTGAAAAATAAGTCGTATGAGATGATAATAAGTAGTTAAGAGAAATGATCTCACTCAAATTTTTTTCACTTGAGTAAACATATTGATGCACTTGTATAATATTAATTATGATAATAAGCAGTCGAGAGACATGATCGTATTCGTTGGAATAACAATGTTAGATCTCCAGATAAGGAAATTTCCTGATGCTAACTATTGTTGATATGAATAGTGGAAACAACCTCAAAGAAAATGGGGCGATACATGTTGATCCCTATGATTTGTACATATTTGTATGTGATTTTTGTATATTTTTGCATCGTGTGTTGTGTGCTTTTACGTGTTTTAGGTTTATCTTTTTATCATTTTTCTTCCTTTTAATGTTTTTTGTCTCGTTTGGTGTTTAATGTGTTTTAGCTTTATTTTATATGAAATAATCTAATTTTATTTTATTTTGGTGTTATACCTCGAGAAGACGAAGATTGGATAAGCAATGTGCTGTGTTGACACTGGGTACCAGTCTGACACTGGGTTACCCAGTGTCCGAGTCATGCTGACATTAGCTGCCGCAGCCTGGCTCGCGTCGACTGACGCACCGTCGATGCACCGTCGACGCAAAGGTTCTGAAGCGTTGATCCTAGGCTCGTCAGTCGACGCACTGTCGACGCTACGCCCGCGTCGACTGACGCACCATCGATGCAAAGGTTCTGAAGAGTCGATCCTAGGTGCGTCGATCGATGCGTGCACCTGGCCCGCGTCGACTGACGCACCGTCGACGCTCCCGTAGTTTGAGCGATTATTTTCGAAAAATCTATAAAAGCTGGTGGTTTTCTTCGTTTTCAAGGTGCTGGAACTTGGGGGGAAGGTCCGAAATTGCAGAAAACCCTAGGTTCTTGCCACCTTTCAATCACAAGCATGTTTCGGGTTGAAGATTCGAAGATAGCAAGTTCGAGTCGTCATTTCCTCGTTTGTTCTTCGTCTTTGTTTTACTTCTTAGTATTTTCATTTTAGTCTCTTAGATTTTAGATGTTATTTTATTTTTTCAGACTTTAGATGTTAGATAGATAGTTTGTAGTTCGTAGTTTAATTTCTCGTTTGAACTTCGTGACTCTTCTCGTTAATTTCGTAAGCTTTCATTTCCTTGTTGGTGATGCTAGGTAATATGCAGGTTTTAAATGCTTAAGTTCTCGTTTTTAATTGCATGACGTTTAGAATAACATGAGCTTGCTTTTAATTGCTGAAATTATGATTTTGATTATGTTTATGCTTGTTGGCTAAGTTTATCGGTCTAGTGTGCCTAGGATCGTTTAGAACCATCGGGAGTGACAACCCCGATCGTGGAGACGATTCCGGCGCACTAGACCCTCGTTTTCATTAATCGGTTTTAAAGCTTTTAATTTTATTGCTAGTAGATGTTAGAAAATCTCAAACTAAATTGGATCGAGTGTTTAGTTTAGTTTTTAATTTTGTTTTTATGTACGTAAAATCGAACTCCGAAATAGTTTCCGATTAGTCCTCCTTGTGATTCGACTCGAGTCAGCTTATCGCCAACAATAGCTCCGTTCTCTTGCGGATGAGCTTTTTATTTTTAAAATGAAAAAGTTCGATTCACCCTACCTATTTGGGAATAATGCACCAAAAGGTATGATATGTAATGGTCTGTAATATTTATTGGTCGTGGTAGAAGCCGTGGAGGTTCTCAAAGACCTTAGTGAGTCAATGGATGCTTTCTATTTTGACTGATGAAGTTTATTTGTTTCTTACTTTCAAAAAACTTGTGAAAGTATAATGAATCATTTTTATTAGACTATTGTATTTGGTTTTAAAGTTTTTTTTGAATTAGATTCATGTAAAGTGGCCTAATTTAGTTAGTATTTTTAGCTTAATAGTAACTTTTGATTTCATTCTAAAGTATAGGATGTAATCAAGTTTATTTACTACACATTTACGTACATGGTTCAAGAGTAATATTATCAAGATATAATATAATATATCTAGTGAATAAAGAAAGATATTAGAATGAAAGATATGTCATTCTACTTAACTAAATATATATGTCAAATGTGAGATTTTGTCATGGAATTGTGTTGAGGAATTTATTCTTGGCAATAAATCCTATTTTGTTATTTGCCTTTCTTGAGCATAAAATAAGTTAGGAAACTAGATTTAGGAGTATATTGTGTTTCCTAGTTTATGTACAAGATTTTAATTATTCCTAAATTGTGATTAGGATTTATTTTTAGGTATTTACCAAGTTTATGATTCTAGGATTGTCTATTTAAGACAAAGAATCCTAAAGCTTGTTAGTACGACTTTTGAGCATGGGATTTTGAGAAAAGAAGGACGACGCAAGACGCACGGCAAAGCAAGGAAGAACATGAAGAACTACTTGGAGCCATTGATCGAGATTAACAAGCTCTTCGAAGTTGCGTGACCAACGGAGAAGATCTTGCCATTCCGGCAACAAGTATTTAGTATCAAGTTTATTGATATTTAGTTTTCATATATTACCTTATATTTTTGTATTGAGCGTGAACAAGAAAGTAATATAGTTTTCGGATTTGTACACCCAAGTTCACAAGTACTTTTACTTGTGAACTGAATTTGTTATATCGTGTTCTTATCATTTTATTCCGCTGCATATTTTATATTTTACTCTGGTCGATGTTGCTAATTAGTGTTGTTAAACATTGACTAACAATATCGTGAATCTGAGAATTATTCTTAAAACCATAGACCTTCAAATTTTACAATTGGCATCTAGAGCGGGTTACTTAACCTCTTAAGTATTGATCCTTATTTTTAGGTGCTATGGACGGTCAAGGCAACCCGAGGCCTCCAATCCTTAATGGTGAGAATTATTCTCTCTGGAAACAGAGAATGAGATGGCATTTGAAAAGTATCGACGAGCGTG
>BMAC01000478.1:346737-415379 GCA_014905375.1 Phtheirospermum japonicum
CTCTTCCCAGATCTCAGTCCACAACTTCAATTCCCAATATGTCCAGTCCTGCAAAATCACTCAGCGAGATCCAATGCCACGAATGCAAAGGTTGGGGACATTATAAGAATGAGTGTCCCAACACTCTTAGAAAGAAAAGCATGGTCGCTACTGATTTCACCGAGGATGTTAATGATTCCGAGTCGACTGATCCTGTTCCAGCCTTATTCACCCATGTTGTGTGGGACGACAATGTCCATGTTGGTTTGCTTGCAGACAACATCGTGTGCCTGAATGCCGAGATCACTGATTATTATGAGGAATACGAGCAGCTGAGTATTGACCACCTGAAATTGTTTGTCAATTGGGGAAAATAGGTACTAAAGGTCAAAGATCTCGTAAAATAAGTAGAAAAGCTAACCAAAAAAAAGGAGGATCAGCTCGACATTATTGTCCGGTTGGAAGCGTCTCTCACCAAGAAGGATGCTGAGTTTGAAAAGATGAAGAATGAACTGACCAAAGTTCAAGGAACCATTTCAAATCTGAATAAAGGTAAGGCGAAGCTGGATGAAATCTTGGAGATTAGCTTCCCAGAGTCCTCAAAGCATGGAATAGGTTTCAAACCGAGTCAGCCAACGCATGTTCCAAGTGAAGAACAGAAATCTTCCAAATGTCACAAAAAGAGAAGAAGACAATACTTGTGCCATTATTGTGGAGAACCAGGGCACATTAGGCCCTTTTGCTGGAAGATCATTGGCGAGAGAAGACACTTTTAGAGAACAAGTGTGGCTGATAAATCCCATGTTGGTAACCGCGCTACCAACATCAATACCAACATCAGGTTCAAACAAGTGTGGGTCAAGAAAAATAGCATCAAGTGTAATATGATCCATACCTCCCTGAAGTCTCATGTCCCTGGAGCCTGGTATTTTGATAGTGGATGCTCGAAGCATATGACAGGCTCAGAGGAACTGCTTTCCAACACTGTCAGATTTCGAGGAGGAAAAGTGAAGTATGGAGGAGGCGCAAATGGTCAAATCATTGGCCAAGGGACTCTCCATGTTCCTGGCGTTGTAACACTGGAAAATGTGCTGCTAGTAGAAGGACTTACTGCAAATTTGATCAGCATAAGTCAACTGTGAGATGGAGGTTTTAGCGTCAAACTCAACCGTGAAAAGTGTGAAGTCTATGAGGAGAACGGATAGTGTATTCTCACTGGAAAAAGGACCTTAGATAATTGCTACGAAATTGAAAGTGATGCTTTTTGCAGACTGTCCCAATTGAGTGATGCGAAGCTGTGGCATCAAAAGCTTGGACATGTCAACTACAAGATGATGGACAGGTTAGCCAAGGAAGAAGCTATGAGTGGACTGCCTAAGCTCAACACCAAGATCATTCCGGTGTGCGAGGCATGCCAGAAAGGAAAACAGGTCAGGGTGCCACATCCAGTCCAACAAAGTCTCACTACATCATCCTGCTTTGAATTGCTACACATGGATCTCATGGGACCACTTGAGGTTGAGAGCCTTGGTGGTAAGAGGTATGTTTTCGTTATTGTTGATGATTTCTCTAGATTTACTTGGGTAGAATATCTAAAAGAAAAATCTGAAACTTTTGAGGCTTTCAAAAAACTTGCAAAGAAGCTGTGTGTAAGGTTTAATGTGAAAATTGGTAGGATTAGAACTGATCACGGAAAAGAATTTGAAAACGCTTCTTTTTCAAAGTACTGCACTTCTGAGGGTATTAGTCATGAATTTTTTTCTCCAATTACCCCTCAACAAAATGGCATTGCTGAACGTAAGAATAGAACTCTAGCAGAGATGACTAGAACTATCCTCATTTCTAATGGCATAGCAAAACGGTTTTGGGCTGAAGCAATGAACACTGCATGTCATATCATAAATAGGGCTTATTTTAGACCAGGTTCATGTGCTACTCCCTACGAATTATTGATTGGTAAGAAACCGAACTTGAGTTATTTTCATGTGTTTGGATGTATTTGCCATGTGCTAAATGATAGAAATCATCTAGCTAAACTTGACTCAAAGAGTGATAAGTGCATTTTCATGAGTTATTCCCAAAATAGTCATGCATATAGGTTGTTTAATCTTAGAACTCAAAGCATGTTTGAGTCAGTAAATGTCAAGTTCGATGATCTAACGAGTGGAGTCAAGCCTACCGAGGATAATGATCTGGTCTATGATCAAAATCCTCAAGAAATTGTCACTCCTCCTTCAGTTGAAAGTGCAGGTATTGAGAACAAAGATGCAGGTGCTGAACTCAGAGATTTGAGTGATGTTGATAACAATGTTGATACTGGGATACCAACATTAGTACCAACATCGAGCCAAGTCCCAGATTCTGATTCTGATTTAGAAGAAGAAGATCCAGCTGATCCCATTGATCTTCATCAGAGAGATATCCCATCCAGGATCCAGAAAAACCATCCCGTGGGCCAGATTATTGGTGATTTAGATGAAAGGAGTACAAGACGGAAACAGATAAATTTCAAGGAGATGGTCAGGTATGTATGTCTGTCTACAAACTGTTCTAAGATTCGTGAGTCTTTGTACCTTTCTAAAATAGAGCCCAAGCGCGTGGAGGATGCACTCAAAGATGAGTTCTGGATTCGGGCAATGCAAGAAGAGCTGGACCAATTCGCCAAAAATGACGTCTGGGATCTAGTTCCACGGCCAGAAAATTCCCATGTGACTGGGACAAAGTGGATATTCAAGAACAAGACTGATAAAGCAGGAAACATTGTGAGGAATAAAGCTCGACTGGTCGCACAAGGGTATACGCAAATTGAAGGAATCAACTTTGATGAAACTTTTGCCCCACTTGCTCGTATTGAGTCGGTAAGGCTTTTGCTTTCTGTTGCTTGTTATATGAAGATTTCATTGCATCAAATGGACATTAAGAGTGCTTTTTTAAATGGAGTCTTAAGTGAAGAAGTGTATGTTGAGCAGCCTAAAGGATTTGTGGATCCTCAAAAACCAAATTTTGTTTTAAAACTGAAAAAGGCTCTTTATGGTTTAAAACAAGCTCCAAGAGCTTGGTATGAAAGGCTAACTAAACATTTGCTTTATTTGAACTTTAAACGAGGGAAAGTTGATAAAACTTTATTCCTTCTTAAATCCAATAAGCACATCTTAATCGTCCAAATTTATGTGGATGATATTATTTTTGGATCCACTAACGAGCAGATGGTCAAGGAGTTTGTTACTCGGATGTCCGATACATTCGAGACGAGCATGAAAGGTAACCTCTCATACTTTCTTGGGTTACAAATCAAATAGCTTGATGACGGTATTTTCCTTTCCCAGACTAAATATGCTAAGAACTTAGTTAAAAAGTTTGGTTTAGAAAGTGAAACTCATAAGAAAACGCCGTTGGGAAAAACAGTAAAGCTGTCTAGAGACGATGTTGGTAAGGGTGTTGATAACACCATGTACAGAAGTATGATAGGGAGTTTGTTGTATTTGACAGCAAGTAGACCAGATATTATGTATAGTGTGTGCTTATGTGCTAGATATCAGTCTAATCCAAAAGAGTCTCACTTGAAAGCTGTTAAAAGAATTATTAGGTACATTGCTGGTACAACTGAACTAGGTGTGTGGTACACAAAAGATACTGGTACTGAACTTATAGGGTACACTGATTCGGATTGGGCTGGAGATGTGGTAGATAGAAAGAGTACTACTGGGGGATTTTTTTTCTGGGTAATAACCTAATTTCTTGGTACAGCAAAAAACAAAATTGTATTTCTCTTTCTACAGCTGAATCCGAGTACATTGCAGCTGGAAGTGCGTGCACACAATTACTGTGGATGAACCAGATGATAGAGGACTACGGTCTGCACAGTAGTATCTTGACGGTGTTGTGTGACAATTCCAGTGCCATTGACATCTCCAAAAATCCAGTCCAGCATTCTCGAATCAAACACATTGACATAAGGTACCACTTTATTCGAGACTTAGTTGAGAGGAAGATTGTTAGCCTTGAACATATTGGAACTTATAATCAGCTATCTGACATCTTCACGAAGGCATTAGATTTCGAGACCTTCTCTCGTATGAGAAGAGATCTCGGTATGTGCATTGTCTAATCAATGTTGGTTTGTGATGTTGTGACACCCCTTATCAACATCAGTCACAACATCTGTATAATTTTGCATGCATTTTTACCTTTCTTTTCATACATGATTCTAATGCATTGAGTTTGATTGAAAGTGCAATAAGGTCCTGTGTTGCAATAAAAGTGATGACAAAAATGACCAACCTCTTCAAAATTAGGTGATTGTGGGACTTGCCCGCAGAAACTGATTTTCTCCCAGGTCCAAAAACAAGAGGTGTTTAACAGCATTTGCTGAAAATTAAAAGATTTAAATCCCTTCAAGGATGAAGAAAATCTGGACTCAAAATGCTCCAATCTTTAAAAAATCACCTTCTTGAGAGATCTTGACGTAGTCATTAACTTGGGTTAAGGGGTAAGTTTCCATTGACTTCACCTAAGGCAATGTTGGTTCATAATGTTGTTAGTAATAAAAAGCAACATTGGATCAAGTCACTGAAACCTGAATATGTTTTTGTATAATCTTTTAGGTCATGAATTTTAGGCATCCCGTAGGACATTCATACTTTGTGAAGATGCCATCTTGCTGTGCGTTTTGTTTCTTGTGTTTTTGTCTTACTTGAAATCTCTTAATTTTATTTTGAATTGAGCTAACTAAGTGTTTCAGTGGAGTTAAAATCGGATGGTTGGACAGGTAATAACGAGGTGAATTTGGTGAGTGAAAATTAACATTGCCCAAGGTAGATACAACTGTGTTGATGGTTCATAAAAATTCAGCGTTGTATTTCGGCCAATTTTTGTAGCTTGGGCTGTGCAATTTTAATTTTTTTAAAAAAAAGGAAAAGGGAAAATAATGGGAAGAGATAATGGGTGTGTTAATGTGATCATGTGTCCTAATCTAAGGGGGAGTGGCGTATTTATAAAAAGGAAACAAATATTCGTGCTTAAACCAACAAAACCGCAACCAGGTAAAATTAGGGATTGTTTCCTACTTTCCTTTTCTCTCTCTCTCAACGGTCACTTTTTTAATGTATAAATACCAGGTCTGATTTTATCGTTTGATCACCCCTTCAATTAACCCTGTGAAATTATTTCTCTCCAGCCCTCTTTAGTCTCTCGATATTTCTCTATCTCCTTGTGTGTTTGTGTTTCTGAGTTGTTGCAGAATGTCCGACCAAACCTCGCCGCCGCCATCCTCGTCTGCTCCAAAATTGCCAGAAGAAGTTCGTCGCTCAGGCGAACAGGTTCTTGCGCCCTATCCACGAGTTGGTGGTCTTGATATTCGCGAGAAAATCAGTGGTGGTAGTTCTTCAAATCCACCACTATCAACATCGCCACCACCCTCGTCGGCGCACGCTTCCCGCACTGTCATTCCAGTTCCGTCACCGGTTGACACCACGCCAGAGGCGCAAGTGTTCCCAGGACAGCCCAGGAGCGAAATTGACGTTGATAATCCCCCCGATTTGGCGTTTGTGGCTGAAACTTTTGGACGCATGGGGAACCCTACTCT
This sequence comes from Phtheirospermum japonicum, assembly GCA_014905375.1. Lineage (NCBI taxonomy): Eukaryota > Viridiplantae > Streptophyta > Magnoliopsida > Lamiales > Orobanchaceae > Phtheirospermum > Phtheirospermum japonicum. The sequence goes on from BMAC01000478.1 coordinate 352,301, forward strand.
GAAGAGGTCTAGGCGCTTGCGCAACATTCCGCCCGGCATTCTGCCGCCCCCAGTTCCGAAGAGCAAGGCAGGTCCGCGCCGCAATGTGCTGCTTGAGCACATGAACCTCGCGGAGGATGTCACCGTGATGTCCGACCCTGATGATGAAGATTTTGTTCTTACTGCTCCGGTTGAAGGGTTCGAGATGCCAACCTCATCTGCCCCGAGTCTGCCGGCGAAGAATTTTACTCACCGAAAACAACTTGTGAGTAAGGCCGACAGGAGATCAGGTCAGCCAAAAGTCAAGGTCTCTCCTACGTCCTCTGCGACTGAGTACTCCTCCCCTCCCTACACTGTGTTGGATTTTATCACAGGCGAAGTCACCAGTTCCGCCAAACCGCCTGCCGATGTTCCCCCTTCGTCTCCTGTTCCTGATGCTCCACCTGAGTTTGATACAGGTCTGTTTGAGCATTCTCCTTATTCCTCGTCTGATGTGCCACTGAGAGATATCCTTACTGCTTGCAAGAAGGATAAGAAAAAAAAGAAGGCTGCTGCAAAGGACGATGTTGCTAGTCATGTTGGTACCCCTTTACCAAAATCGCGTCGTTCCCCGTCTGTTTCGTCCTCGCGCACTGCCTCTGTTCCCCTTGCATCTCATGCTTCCACACAAACCACTTCCGATGCCTGTGCACACTCTCACTCCTCCACGAGTACTAATACTCCAACACCTGAGCTTGAAGATATGGTGCCGTTTTTGGAGAAATTTTTAACTGCTGAGGCTGCCGAGTTGTTTGCTACTTATCAAACTCGCCACATGATTGCTGAGCGTAGAGTTCCAGTTGAACTGTTTGAGCACCACAACTTGATTGCCAACCTCCAGTTTAAAGGTATGTATTCCATAGTTTCTACTGCCGTGCCATTTGTCAGAGATATTGTTCTTGAGTTCTATTAAAACTTGTTGCCGTCTATTGTTGATATGAGCTCTGTGAACTATGGAATAGTGTTTGTACGTGGTAGAGTGTTCGCTTTCACCCCTGATTTAATTGATGAATTATTTGGAACTGAACCACATCGGGGTGATTCTACTGTGGATGATATGGATGAAGTTATTTCTTTTATTTCTGGTGGTATGGTGCATTCTTGGTTTGATCAGTTGCCGAGCACTAGGCTCTCTTATCTTTATTCTATTTTGCACAAGGTGGCTATTTGCAACTGGGTACCTTCCAAAAATACTACATGTGTTACTCGGCCTCAGACCCAGTCTTTGTACAAGCTTGGGAAGGGTATTAAGTTCAGTTTCGGGCAACATGTTTTTGATATTGTTACTAAGTTTGCCACATCAAGGTCTGCCACCTCGTTGTGTTTTCCCTTTTTGATTTTCAGCCTGTTGGAGAAGCAAGGATTGACGCTTCTTCCGGATGATGTCCTCATTGGTGAAGCGGATTTGTTTGCTTTGCGGTGCCAACATACTACAGGTGATAGGGTTATTGATTTGTCTTGGCAGGCTCCTTTCCAGGCTGATGTTGATAGTGATGTTGGGAGGGTTGATCGATGGTCCGAGTTTCTGCGCAGCTCCTTTGTGCGCATGTGACTTCCATTGATTTGCAGATTACTCAGCTACAGGCGCTTCGTGGCTCACTTTTGGAGGCCCTTTCCCTTTCTGGTCAAAAAGGGGGAGAAGGAGAGGATGACGCGGACATAGGGGGAGAAGATGTTGCTGCTGACAATGTAGAGGATGTTGACGCTGCTGCTGATAAAAATGATGCTGAAGATGCTGTTGCTGCCGAAGCCTTGGCGAGCCTTGCTCAGGAAAGGAGGAGGAAGCGAATTCGCGCTCGCAATAAGGCTTTGAGGAGAATGATGAAAATGCAGAAGAGGAAGAGGAAAGAGAGTGGTGAAGGAACTTCGACATCCCCTCGTCATTCGAAGAGGGTTCGAAGTCAATAAGTTCTTTTTTTTGTTTGTTCTGTTTTGATAAGTGTGTTTTATGAACAATGTTGGTTTTTAATGTTGGTTTTGTTTTTTTTAACAACATTGAGTGTTTTGTTTAGGGGGAGTTGTCTAACTTAGGGGGAGTTAGTATTTTTATTTTCTTTTGTGTTTGCGTCGTATTGTTTTGTCCAGAAAGGCAAAAGGGGGAGATTGTTGAGGAATTTATTCTTGGCAATAATTCCTATTTTGTTATTTGCCTTTCTTGAGCACAAAATAAGTTAGGAAACTAGATTTAGGAGTATATTGTGTTTCCTAGTTTATGTACAAGACTTTAATTACTCCTAGATTGTGATTAGGATTTATTTTTAGGTATTTACCAAGTTTAGGATTCTAGGATTGTCTATTTAAGACAAAGAATCCTAAAGCTTGTTAGTACGACTTTTGAGCACGGGATTTTGAGAAAAGAAGGACGATGCAAGACGCACGGCAAAGCAAGGAAGAACACGAAGAACTACTTGGAGCCATTGATCGAGATTAACAAGCTCTTCGAAGTTGCGTGACCAACGGAGAAGATCTTGCCATTCCGGCAACAAGTATTTAGTATCAAGTTTATTGATATTTAGTTTTCATATATTACTTTATATTTTTGTATTGAGCGTGAACAAGAAAGTAATATAGTTTTCGGGTTTGTACACCCAAGTTCACAAGTGCTTTTACTTGTGAACTGAATTTGTTATATCGTGTTCTTATCATTTTATTCTGCTGCATATTTTATATTTTACTCTGGTCGATGTTGCTAATTAGTGTTGTTAAACATTGACTAACAACATCGTGAATCTGAGAATTATTCTTAAAACCATAGACCTTCAAATTTTACAAATTGTTTGTATCATCCTAATAAATCAAATGGTGAGGATTTGCCAAATTCTTAATGCCTAGTGATACATTAATTAAAGTCATCAAAGCTCTGTCCGCACCAAGAGTCAAACAAACCTTGTTAAGTTTAATGATATTCATGTTGATGATTATAATTGAGAAATAAATTATGAGAAAGGAACTATACATTTAATTTATGTGGAAGGAAGCACATTTTGGAGAAATTAGTAAGTTAATCTAGTAATTTTACATTACTAATATTCTGATTATTGAGTCATATGATGTTACCAATAATGAACTTTTTGACATTGAACCATTCAAGTTTTAACACGACTGGCGTGGATAATTTGGTCGTGATATGATGATGCATATTATAAAAAAAATTCATGAACATCTTTTATTTTGAGTGAAACACAAAATGATATAGAAACTCGATGCACAGTATAGTATTGAACTAGTGTTGTTCAATTACAACAAGTACATTCTAAAGTACTAGATGCATTATATACATCCATATCTCAAAGATACATCACTCATTCTTGCAAAACTTGTTTCTTAGCAAAATTATATGATTGAGACCTTCATATGCTAAAAGTTATAAAATATAACATTTCATTCTTTCAATTGATAATAGGTGATACAGATGGACATAACCATTTAAAATGCGGACCATTTAAAAATTTTATGATTTTGGTTGATACTTCGGCACATATTATCCATAAATATGTTTCATTTTCTAAAATCCTAGCACATTTAGTATGATTGAGTACTCACCACCCCTATAAAGCGTTCAAGACTTATAATGTTAAAGAGTTACAAACAAATATTTGATGTCTATTGCATGTTTATCAAAATCAATGTAGAGTATCTTCTACCCTACTGTGCATATACAATAAGGTCTTAAAGAAGCCACCATAAAAAAAGGATATATATGGTGACTAAGATAATTGTTATGCAGATTCATATTATTTTCTCTGCATAAAATTATGCAATATTGCACGCAACTCTTACTTATCCATGTATAACCCTCTGCTAATCAAATATTTTTGTATACCATTTGATAACCAGATAGGCCTAATAATTCATACTTACACATATTTGGTTACGCATTATATGTGCCTATTGCGCTCCCTCAACGCATTTATATGGGTTTTCAAAGATGATTAAGTATTTATGTTGGATATGAATCTCTAATATTCATCTACTATTTGAAACCTTTGACAGACAATCTATTTACTACTAAAGTGAAAGTAAAGCAAAATGAACAATTGATTTTCAAAGTATATGATACTCATTTTTAAAGTGACGTGATCATATATACTAGTTGAAAATGTGTCTTCAAGTTTAAAAGTCCTCATAAAGAGCACAATGCTGCACATTGAGAAATTGCAACCAAACTTAGTAGAGGTGTAGTTGAGGTCGTGATTCCCAAAAAGATCAGGGGGAGATCACTTGGTTCGATCAATACCCGCTAAAGGAATAAGAAGGTAGGTATGATACATATTTAAGTAATCATCAAGGAAGATAATTCATCTCATGAGATTATCTCTGATTATATTTATGTATATGAATTATTATTGGGGGACGCTCCGATATTTAATATGATTCTAGAGAATAAAGGAATCTCAATGAATTATGAGACTATATGTGATTTGGTGTGCATACACTATTACTCAATAAATCATAAAGCGCGATGATATTGAAACTCGCTATATTGAAAAATATCAACGAACATATTGACCTAATTGAAAAGAATCAATTTAGGTAAAACTTGATTCGCTAACAATCGGACATGTATTTGGTTTGGTAGTGCTAGTCACATCAAGTGTAAAGCCTATAGAACATAAATAAAGTTTTATCGGAAAGCTTAATGAGGAAAATAAATACACGAGATGCAAAACTTGACTTGAAGTACAAAATTTCTCACAATGCCCTAATATTGTATGAGGATATGTACTCTCCCATAATAGATGTTATAATTCCAAAGAATCGAGAATACAACTTATACATATAGTTACATCATATTTCTATGTGGATTATGATTAGAGATATACACAAAAGTGCTTTCTGACCTTTCATTGACAAGGCTAGTGACTCTAAGACATGGAGCTTTTATAATTAAATTGAAACACTCACTTTATAGATTAAAATAATCCAGGCGAATGTGGTATAACTATTTAAGTGATTACTTGATTGGGAAAATATAATTTATACTCATGCGTATTTATAAAGAAAATAAGTTTTGAATTTGCATTTGTAGCTATTAATGTCAATGATATGAACATAATATGCACTCTTAATGAAATAAGAGAAACTGCTAGCTACTTAAGTTTTGTAATTTGAGATAATGAATCATGGAAAAACTCGGTCATATAAAGTCCAAACTAAAACCTGAGTTTGTGTAATACTAAATTCTATAGTCACAAACGATTAAAGTAGACAAGTGCAATATGTAAGCACTCTTATAATTGGTAAAAGTGAGTATGTATGGAAAAATCTATTTTGTAAGGAAAATAACAAAGATTTGGTGGGAGCTAAGATTTTCCTACCTATGTACAATATGCGCATTATTGTACTATTACTAATACGTACAATTGATCAAATATTACTTTCCCAATGACTTGTTATCTTGATTTAACTCAAGAAAGCGCAATATCACTGGAATGGAATCAAAACGTATTTTGATACCTAAAAAAATCATTGACGTGGGTTTATTTTTCTCATCATAGCTATAATTGGGACTACATATGATCTTGTAATTCTAAAGTAAATTTTGAGCTTCCTTCCTACTATAAAACAAATATTATTGCTAATGTTGGTTACCTATTCGATCCGTGTAAAGAGATCATTATCATACACGTAGTAGTTCGTGAGTATGTATGGTAAATGTTATAATCATACATATTTATAAGAATAGTGGCTTGAACTCTATCACGAAAGGATTCGCTTGTAGTTATGAAGATAATGCAAGTTGTAACAAAAAAAATGAAAGTAGGCTACATGAAAGATGATAATACGAAACATATCACCACAATTCTTCTACAACCAGGATTTATGGACTTTCCCAAGATTCAAGTAAATTGAGAAGATGAGACTTTCAGAGCTTGCTTGATAGATGTATATATTACTTTCAAAGTTCTCTCGATAGATATTCATATTAGGGAAATGAGTGGGCTTCAGGGGGAGTCTCAACATAGATGTGTTGTACTTTTTTTTTCCTTCGACCAAGTTTTATATTTTCTCTCTGGGTTTTGTCACTTGGAAAGGTTTTAACAAGGCAATAATGATGCACCATTTCACCTTTTGATTTGACACAAGGGTAGTGTTGAAGGAAAAACGCAATTAGTGTGCCTTCGTCAATAAGTAACTGATAAGAGACAATTTAGGTATTTATTATCTTGAAACATGTATTTAACACCCTATATAAATGTGGTTTTTAATAAAAGAACTTTAATTCTATCATTTTCGTCATTGTGTGTCATTTTCTGCTTTTCATATTTCACAATCTATTTATTTTTGTTGCTCATATTTAACCGTAATATAAATATCAACAAAACCCTACAGAAGTCCAAATAATTAAGTGAGAAAATTAAGGTAAAACCCACGTTATAATAAATAGTAGGTGGAAGATGCTTCATTGAGAGCGCGGACTAATAAAACGTTATGAAAGAGAGTACAAAAGATGATAAAAAAATATATTTGAAATACTTAAAGATATAATAAAATGTAATTTTCCAAAAATAGAAAATAAAGAAAATAAAAATATTAAAAGATGAATCAAAATGAATTTATAAGTTTATTTGAAATTCTTCCAACATGAACGTCTAATACAGGAAGTTTATAATCTCCAAATCACTTACACCAAGTAAAAAAATTACATTTAAATAATTTCCTTTTGGAAGATTAACTTCTTTATTTTATTATTTTAAAAGAACAAAAAAAAAAAGATGCATTTTCTCTTTAAAAGGTCAAGTGACAAAATTTTCTTCATGGAATTTTGATGACAAATAGGCATTGTAGGGAACATCAACTAACTAAATATTCTTTATCCTAGGAATATACTGATTTATACCATCCAAATTATCAATTAATTTTTATTTTTTTCATATAGCTGTTATCAACAGGAACCGAACTTGGTGTGACGGACCAACTGCATCTAAGGAATCGAACTACTGACTCAACTATTGTTCGATGCTAATATTTTAACAAAATATTATTTTTTTTTATCATCATTATTTTTTCTCCTATATAAATCAAAACTATCATGTAATCTTCTCATAGATATATAAAAAAAATTGTAGACAACTTTTTAATAAATGAAAAAAATGAAATGAAAAAATGAAATATTATAATATGAAAATAAAAAAATCTCAATACTTCAAATGAAAATTTTATATATATATATATATATATATTTTAATCTATATAACTATTAATAAAATTAAAAAATTAAAAAAAAAACAGAAGATTTGAATAAAATAATAATATAAGTCGTCAAGAAATTAAAACAAGTGAAGTAAATTTAATTATGAATAATTACTTAATATATTTAAAATAAAATACATAATAAGAATGTTATAAATATATTTCCAGAGTTTCAAATAATATAAGTAAGTTACGAAAATTTACAAAAATTACAATATTATCTTAATGTTTACTTAAAAATTACTAATAAAGGTAATCTAAACATGTAAATAAATTTCATTAGATAAGGGATGCTCCACATTGTGCATGATACAGCACATCTCATATTCAATAGTTGACAACTAATATAATGTGTTAAAATAATAATGATATTAATTAGTTTGAAACACTGGTAAATATTATTAATATGATTTAATATCACAAATAATCAGTATTCTAATTTTTGAAGTATTTATATTGGTACGGCTTACCAGTATATTACAGCACGAGTTGAAATACGATATAATATATATATATATATATATATATGTGTGTGTGTGTGTGTGTGTGTGTGCGCGCGCGCGCGCGCGCACGCTTATACTTAAAGTATTCAATAGCTCGTGTAATGATTTGTGTTTGNAGAGAGAGAGAGAGAGAGAGAGAGAGAGTGTGTGTATATATATATATAGAGAGAGAGTTGGGTTCAAATGAAAACCCGTCATTATATGTGAACCTAGTAACTCATCTACACCATAGATTCAATTAATCCAAGTGTTATATTTAATTCAGAATTTGTGTTTAAAAATGGAAAATATGAAATCGAAACGTTGGTTTATTAATTGAGAGAGTCAAATTAGACTAATTGTCAATTGTATATTATCTTTCATTTTCTTTTAAAAGGAAACAAAGATTTTTCATAAAAAATTATTAATTTACTTAAAAACGAGATTAAAAATAAACCAATGACGTTCTTATGTAAATTACCCATGTATTAATAATATTAAAATATAATAAGATTGATTTCTTAATATATTAAGACTGTTTTTTTTATATAATTGCAGTGCTTTTTTACTACACTAACAATGCTTTTTCTGTTGAACCAGTAATACAATAAGAGTGTTTTTCTTATGTAGTTGCAGTGTTTTTTTACTACACTAATAATGTGTTTACTATTGAATCACTAATATACTAACTTGATTTATTTTTTGACCTAATATAAAAGTATTTCTGTCCAAGGAAAACACACCTCCAATGCAATAAAAAAGCACTAATTTGATTTATCTTTTGGTCTGAAATAAAAGTATTCTTAGCCAAGAAAAACATCATCCCAAAGTATAAAAAGCACCACCAATGTAATTAAAAAACAATAATTTGAAAAAGAAAGCACCAACAATTTTCTTAGAAGCACTCGTCACTATCACCAACACAATTACATTTGAACGAAAGCACCAACCAATACTTGCAGAAGTACTGTGTAATGTTCAAAAAAGCAATGTGTAAAGTATTCTCAAAGAAGCGGAGAATTTGGATGTGGCAGCACCAATTTCGTTGATGAGAATTCAAACTCAAATAATTCAAATTGAAACCCTCGGCATGAAACCTTCAACGCAGCTACGCCCAATGGGTTTTAGACCGAAAAAATAAAAAGATAATTTCAACAACCACCACTGCGATCGGAGCCCCACTGATGGAGGCATCCCCGATGGTGAAACTGGATGCCATCATCGATCCAGATTGCAAATCTGGGCTATCGTGTACCCTCACAATATCGTATACCCAGAAAATGTATATGAATTGGATGTTGCTTTCAACAAAACAACGTATATGAATTGACAACCTTCGAGAAAAAGGAAAACCTGCAGCATAAAATTGAAGAGTTGATACTTTTTTTAAATATATATCGGTGCTTTTTGAGTGATCGGACAGTGCTTTCAAAAAAGCAACTAAAAGATTTTCCTTTTTTTTCTTCAAACAATTGCGTTTTTTGTCATGGAGATGGATTGATTCTGAATTATCCCGTCAATCTGGTGAGAATGATTATAATGGAGATGGATTAATTCCTTATTATAGAAAATGAATATATGTAATCATGGAAGAGGAATATATGTAATTATGGGACTGTCTTAATTGCAAAATTTTGAAAAGAGCAAAATATCTCTATTATGCTAGAATTAGAGCCAAAACTTTCTTTTAATATTAACCATTGATCTTATTTAATCAACGGTGTGGATGAGTCCCTAGGTTCACATATAATGACGTGGTTCTCATTTGAAACTAATCATATATATATATATATATATATATATATATATATTGAATTTCATGTTCTTGTATATATTTTATTTTTATAACTATCACAAATTTATAAGAAATATTATTTTATAATTTTCATATAACGGCATTATATCAATCATGTATAGTAAAAGAGTTGGTATGGTTGAAAATTATTTTATGCGCCGAGAACCATTGAAGATTATTTTCTACGACAAGAAAAATATCCTTTGTGTCATATATATATATATATATATATATATCAAACTGATAATTTAATTTTTAAAATCCTCATAACACTTGGGTTTTAAACTAGTATTTTACTAATTCAATAAAATAAATAATGAATTAGTCGAAATATTCTTCTAACATATTAGCAAAAACAATCCTAGATCTCTATCTCAATTCTCAATACATTACAACTAGTTTAACACTCGTGTATTATACGAGGTTTATAAAAAAATAAATATAAATGATATTTGTAATAATTACAAAATTTTAAATCTTAAATAAAAATCCAAAGGATGAATTCTAACCCGTGCTTTGTACATTTCTAATGTATTTATTAATTATTATAATTATTAAATTTATTTTATTTTAATGTTTAAATTATAACCGTTAATAATATTAATTACATACTAAGAAAAAAACAAAAGATGTCACATTCTAAACCCGTATCTAATCTATATTATTTAGTTATTATTATTATTATTATTAAATTATCTTATATTTTAATATTTAAACTAAATTCGTTAATAATTATTAGTTATGTGCTTTGAAAAATTCAAAAGATAACATACTCTCAAACCATGTCACATGTACACGTGTTTAAACAATATAAATAAATGAATAATAATAATTATTATTATATGATTTCATATTTTTATGTTTAGATTTGAATTAATTACTATTTAATATTTAGTTACATACTTATATTATTACAAATAACTCTTAATTTACCTATATGGAATATTTAAAATCAAAAGTAAAATTATCTTAACTTTTAATATAAATACCATTTATTTAATTATTTTTATAATAAAAAATTTTTAATTAAAATTTACTTCATATGTAACTTGTATTTAAATTAAAAAACTAATTTAAATCTTTTCTACTAATTATATATAATTTATTTGTATATTTATATTATGAGAATGAAAGTTATGTATTGAATTAAATAAAAAAAAAGTATTAAATTAGGCAAATATAATAAAAAGAATAGATTAAATCAGACAAGATATAATAAAAAAAATATTAAACTAAGTAGACATTAAGCTCGAATAAAACATAAATAATCGAAATATCGTAATTTTTTATTTATCAAAAGAAGCATACAATATAATTTATGAAGATTTTGCATTAATATATAAGAGTGACGTTCATAATTATCAAATGAATGATTCAGAAACTTTTGGGCAATTTCATAATTAAAGCAAACTCATAAGCAAGTCCCATTATTTACCATCCTACCCTTCCTTCGTATATATATTACACCCGCCCCAGCTTCTCTGGAATCTTGCCCTAATTTCTGTAGTTTCTGTGCGTAACCAAATTCAAAATCGTGTTGATCTCGCTTGGAATTACTAACCTATTTCTGTTTTTGCATAATTGTTGAAATATATACACACATATATAGCGCGTGCCTGTGTGTGAGATATTTTAGTTGTGAGGAGTGATAATAAGACATGAGTCGGAGCCTAGGGATTCCGGTGAAGCTTCTGCACGAGGCATCGGGCCACGTGGTGACGGTGGAGCTCAAGAGCGGCGAGCTTTATCGCGGAAGTATGATCGAGTGCGAGGATAACTGGAATTGCCAGCTAGAAAACATCACTTACACTGCTAAGGTATTTCTTCCTTCTTCAATGCTCTACTTTTTTTCGTGATTGTGTGAGTTTTGTTGAAAGATCTTTTTTTTTTCTTTGGAATTATGGTTGTGATATTCTTGTTAAAATTTAAACCCTATGTAGATGTTAAACCCGTAGGAGAAGCTGCAAAGTGGCAATTTTGTAATTTACCTTTTCTTTCTGGGTTGCTGGCACCACTGATGTTGTATGCTATTTGTTATACCCACATTCGAAGTGGATAATTTGTACTCGAATCCTCTTTTATGGAGGTGTGATTTCATTTGAGAAGCTAAATTAAGCTTATCAGAATGTTTGTTAAACTGAAGAAAGAAAGAATGAGTCTATGATATACCCAATGAAGTACATGAAGTTACTAGCATCAGCATTGTTCGTAAAATCAATTTTTTACTAATATATTGTGCCCAAATACAAGTGATACACGTTCGCAATGTCAAACATGAATATGCGACTAACCTGGTGTGTAAGATGTCCTGCTTGAAATATGTATGCTTCTCGTTTCATTTGTACATTGAATAACTGTTGGTCAACTACACTGCAGGACGGAAAGGTTTCACAACTCGAACATGTTTTCATTAGAGGCAGCAAAGTCAGGTGTGTGTGTGTAATCTCACCTTCTTACCGAGAGTTTTTTGTATCTATGCATCAATTTAATTTGGAATGTTACTAATGCTGAATTTTATCAGGTTCATGGTAATTCCGGATATGCTTAAGAATGCTCCCATGTTTAAACGCTTGGAGTCTAGGATTAAGGTACCGTTTTTTTCATCTCTCTCTCATTTGGGCTTTCTTGTTCATGATTTTGCTGATCATCATTTTAACTACTGTGAAGGGCAAGGGTTCATCCCTCGGAGTGGGACGTGGACGTGCTGTCGCAATGCGAGCTAGAGTAAGTTCTTTCTGCCATGGTGTTTAATAAGATAGGCCACGTTATTATTTGGGTATCCAAAAAAGATAGTCTTGTTACTATATTTAGCATGTGGTTAATTTTTCATTTCCATGGATACCCCTATTTAATTATATTAAAATTGCACTACTCCATTTACCTAGACTAACTTTTACGGATTCCGAGTAGACAATGAATAAACAATTAATTAATCATAGGGGCATATTATATTAATCAACATTTTCTTAAACCGTGTGAAATAAAGGGAGTAATATGTATTATGCAAACAGTGTTTGATATTCTTACAAAAAGCCCATTTTGCCAAGAGCATTTTTGTGTTTCCTTTAGTGTTGGCTTGGTATCTAAAGACAAAATGGAGAACATGTCATTTTTATTTGTATTTTTTATTTTTATTTAGATTCATTTGTATTATTATTTTTTTTATTCAAATTAATTTGACGCGACTAATTGACATTGGCAGGCTCAGGCTGCTGGGTCTGGTCGTGGAGCTGCACCTGGTCGAGGTGCTGTTCCGCCAGCAATGAGGTGATAAGTGGGCCATATTCATTTTAGTCATCCAGAAGAGGCATAATTGGTTTTCTATTATCCCAGCTTTGAGTGATGCTTTTGGTGTCTGATAGAGAACTTGCAATGGTAGAGTTGCTAGTTTTCAAATGATTTTAATCAGTCTGTAGTAATGTTTCGAATATGTGGAATGTGCAGTTTACGACTCTTTACAGCATTAGAACTTTTTTTTAAAGCAACTTTTGTATCAGTCCGATCTTCATATTCGATTCCACATTATTCACTCTTAAATGAACTTATCACCTTGATGTTACTATTGTTGTTTTGTATTTTCTTTTCACTGTTAAAATTAGGAACCAGTTTATGGCGCAATGGTTATAATTTGTTGTTTTATTCACCCATATTGTATAACATTTTATAAACTGTAGGAGGAACATAATGTATGGAATCATTTCAATTCCTTTTTCTCCCCCAATTTCCAACTATTTTGGAAATATAATTATGTTTATTTATTGAGTTCTCGCTGGAAACCGAACCATTTTCACTTTTTACTTGATAGAAATTGAAAATTCAAATAACTTATATATATAATGGTTGAGCCCAAACGAGAACTCGTCATTATATGTGAACTTAGGAACTCATCTTGACCATTAGATTGGATAATTTTGATGGTTGAGAACATGACATGTCAGAAGGGTGATGTAAAAAACTGCATTAAATTAATAAAAAAGATATTTTGGTCATATATCAACGTTTATAAGAGCACTACATTACTCTTTAGAAAGCACAATCGATAAAATAAAAAAAGAAGTACTACGACTGTATACAAAAAAACATCACAAATTTCATACTACTGTGACGTAGGCAAATTCAAAGTTTGAATATAAACTAAAATCTTCAAAAAGCCATTACTTTCTCAATATTTATTCGTTTTAAATAAAATATATATCAAATTAATCACATTTTCAAGACCTACGATTTAAGATACATATTGCATATTTAAAAACGTATCGCATATGACTAATTTTAGCACTACAGTACTGTATAAAAAAATCATTATTTATGAGTAAGAATTTGGATTTTTAATATATACTAGTGCTTTTATAATACAGTAGCAATGCTTTTATTAATATGTTGGCAATGCTATGTGTGGAAAAGGGCTGGGGTATAAAATAGCAAACTCAACCCTTAATTTCTTCAGTCCGTCTCTTTCCTCTCTTTCTTCTCCAAAGTCAGAACTCGGCACTGCACCCCTCCCTTCGACTCCACCACGGCGGTGGCTTGATGAACGGTGCACGGCAACAACGACTGTGGAGAAATTGCGAGGCGGCTCGGCTGGGCTCGGGTCCGATTGGGCGGATCCTCCTCCTCCTCAAATTATTAGAATCCGGACAACAAATCTCCTTCGATTCTTGAATCGGCTGCGGACGAGAACCTCCGCCTTCGATTTCTCCACGGTGGTGGTTCGCTGGTTCGTCATGGGGCCGCTGGGTTGTGATTTGGATGGGTTGTGGTTTAATCGGACGACGGCGGTGTTGAACTGACAAGGCGACTGCACTGTGTGGCGACGGTGTTTGTGGTATATGGTTTCTCGACGATTGTTTGGGATGGGCAATTGTTGGAATTTTTTGGTTTCTCGGCGATTTTTGGTTTCTTGACGACAGTGGGGCGGCGGTATTTGGGATCTAGAAAGAACCACGACAGTGGTGTTAGAAGAGCTTTAGTGGTGTTGAAATGAATCAACGGTTTCATGACTTGGTATTATCGGAAATCGATTCGATTGAAGGTTTCAATGTATTTCAAGCTTGGAAAATAAAAGGAAAATGAAAATAAAGCAAAAAAAATAGCTAACTATCCTAGGAATTGAAATTGCATATTGGTAGGATGCCTCGTCGTATGCCTCAAATCGAAAATGCAAAGCAATAATGAAAATAAGCAAGAAAATGCAATGTTTCACCAAGTACAAGCATGCATGCACAAGGTACAACTATGCATAAAATCCTAAATAAAGCAAATTAACTAAAATTGAAAGCATAGATGTAAAGAGCAATGGAAATTAACAAGAAAGTTCAAAACTTTAAGGAAAATAACAAGCAACAAAGAGTATATCTAAGATTTAACCTAAAACTATGCATAAAAATAAAATTGCAAATAAAGCATAGCAAAATCTCAAAATCAAGATGATCCAAGAGCCGATCTATGATCTAGATGTGTCACTCATCTAGATTCCATAGCCAAATCATAAGTTTCATCATGAATTCAAGGTGCTAAGGCAAAAAGCATAACATGAAGAACAAAGCATGGAAATGAAGAACAAGTATGGAAATAAAGCATAAAACATTAAATTGAAAGGAAACTTACTTGAATTAAAGGAAAGAGTAGCAAGCTTGAATTGAATTGCATCAAAATAAACAATCCAAAGGAGTATTTGGATTCTTCTTAGACTTACAAACCCAAGGAGGTGCTTGAAATTAAATCTAATCTAGGAAAAAGAAATTACATAAAAGTTTGAAATTGAATCTAAAACCTAAGAGAGAGAAATTAGATCTTAAAAACTAGAGAGAGGATTTTTATTCTCCAAACCCATTCTTGGATTGGGAGAAAATGAGAGGTGTTCTACAAAAATGAGAGTGGTAGTCTATTTATACTAATTTAATTGGGTTTAAATGGGCCAAAATAGCCCTTAAGGCTTGAAAATCCCAATTTTGACCAAGGTTGACCAGGTTTGACCAAGGTTGACCCGGATTTGACCATGCTGACGGTACTGTGGCAAGCATCCTGGCAAGCGCCGAACTGGAAGGAGGCCCTGGCGAATTCTGTGGCAAGCAGTTTGGCAAGTGCTGGGCTAAGAGGAGGCCTTGGCGAGTTCTGTGGCAAGCAGTGGCGCGAGTTGGCAAGTATTCCAGAAAGTTTGGGTGTTTTTAAGCCTCTCTTGGCTTCAAGTTTGGCTTTGCCTTGACTAGTATTTTTGGCCTTCAATGCATTTACCTATAAAAATAGGAATTTTAAACATAAAAATCCAAAATTACACCAAACCTCCAATTAATTGAAACCATTTAACCCATTTAAATGTAAAATTAACAAGAAACACAAAAAATAATAAAACAAGAAAAATGACCTAAAAACCTAACGAAAAATGACTCAAAACTACTAAAATCAATATAAAGATCTATCTAAAAACGCAAAGAAAAACACAACAATTACCTGGAAAACAACTACCCCACACTTATCGGTTTGTTCGTCCTCGAACAACGAAAAGAATCGAGAGTGTACATGCAATGAACATTATGTAAAAAGAAAAAATCCTTGTACTTATCCTTATTTATAAGATGAAAGTATCAACATAAACTCGCTATCGTCATGCATTGCTCGTATTACTCTTTCTTAAATGCAAGCCAAATCGATGACTTCCTCTCCAAGAGATTTTCGAGGGTGTACGCTCAATTCACTCAAGTGTTTAATATGGGACGTGTGTACGCTCGAGTCGGTCAATACATACACCTTGTCAAGATTTCACAAATCGGACGCTCAAAATTGCTCGTAGTACATGACCAAAGAAGAATCGAAAGAGGTCTTTATTAAGGGTTGTAATGTTGGCTCTTTGGTAAGGTATGGAACTTTTGGATATAGTGGCTAACACACGATCAAACGTGATCAATGACACACAAAATCCTAATTTCTAAAACCCGAAGTTTATAATCGCTTCACCTTTCCCAATTCACCAAACTTTCATTCGAAACCCTTTTCATACATTTTACGCTTTCCCGACTTTTTATTTCTCAACACTTAGAAGTTTCTTGAATTTGCTTCTTTTTACTAAATTTAGCCTTTTTGAATTAGGCTTTTCACATGAACGCACGCTTTATCACTTTTCGTGATTTGTGTTGGAGTATTATTATTATTATTATTTTTTGTATAAGCAACTCAAAACCCGAAACCCACAATCGATTTCCCTCACATTTCTTGTCAACTAATGACATACCCTCTCACCTCACAATTTATGGAGACACAAGAGCTAAAATCGAGCTCGGCTAACAAGAAACGGGATAAAGGATCAAGGGGGCTCATTGTGATTTTTAAAGTAGTTTAAATATATGGATATGGTCGGACAAGGGTGATATATGTGCCTCGAGGTCATTTCCGAATTCAATCATGTACGAGCAAAGTCAAACCTCCTCAATGCAATTTCCATAAAAATGCAAGCACGCCGATAAATCACACTAAGCTACTCACTAGTTTGCACCGAATTTGGGAGTAAAATCAAAAGAGTTTTTAGAGCTTTGCAATCTTTTCACGAGAAAATGTCGATTATATATATATATAGGCGGATTTTGGACGAAGCACAAAAATTCAACCCCTCACACAAGAGGCCATAAACATGCAAAAATCCGACAAGTAAACTATTCAAACTTCCAAGCACGTGGAGTTGTTCAACAATGTAATAACGACTCAAAAGACACAAAAATTGACTCAACCATATAAATGCGCAAATAGTAAGCGTCACTTCGCCAAGGCTCGATTTAAGAACAACAAAACATGCTTGATAAAACCCGAACCCTAACCACCTACCCACCCCACACTTAAACCATGCAATGCCCTCATTGCATTTTAATGAGAATCAAGTAAAAGGGGTGTGAATAGAAACTCCCTTAACCGAGTGAGTTTGAGTCGAGCTCGGTGGGGTCCACCTAGGCATCTAAGCAATTCAAGCAAAAATCAAGTATGGCTAGTATCTCCCAGCTTCATGAATGTTACTAACTTATCAAGTCGTCCAAGGTTGAAGTCGAAAAACCAAACCTAGAAAAGAAAATCACACGAAATTAAAAACTCAATATGTACACGAATCACAACAAAATATTTTTCAAATTTTCAAATGTTTTTGGATTTTTCAATAAAAGAAAAAAAGAAAGAAATGGAAAGAACTTGGGTTGCCTCCCAAGAAGCGCTTATGTTACGTCATTAGCTCGACGTACTCTATTTTTTTTATCAAGGTGGAAAGATAACGGGAGGATCCACCAAAATAATCTTCTCCTTGTCGGGAGGATCCATTCCTTGGAACGTCCTTGGCGTATTGCACAACTCAAATAAGATCCGCCAAAAATCAAACGTTCCAAGCGGGCAAATGAAACTCATATCGGTTCGGTCTTCGGGTGGGATGGTGATTTTAAAATGACCCGATGACTCATCAAAGAAATGAAAGGAGTATTGGCCGGCTAGCTTGTACATCATGTAGTCGATAAATGGGGAAGGGAAACGATCTTTCTTTGTAGCCTCATGAAGATTCTTAAACTTGATCGACATCCTCCAACCCGTTAACGCCCTCGTGGCCAACAACCTTCCTTCTTCATCCTCACGAACTAACAAGCCGCTCATCTTGGGCACCAAGTCAATGGGCTTCACCCACTCACTTTTGGACATTACGAACATCAAGCCCTCCAACAACAAACTCAAAATCCCGGCTCTCACCATTTCATCAAGAATCGAATTCAAGGGGCTAACTCTCTCGACCACTGATTCAAACTTTTGTGTACCTACTTTATAAAGATTTGTCAATTATTCAAAAGCTCGCCCGCAAGAGAATGAGATCGCGTGTAGGTTGGTAAGTTGAACCGAATCGTCTCTCAAGGAAAACTAGGCTCGAAAGTTCCTTTTGTGTTTGTTTGTTCACGAATACGAAATAAAAAATAAAATCCTAATCTAAACACATAAAAACAATAATATTAATTTAAACGAAGAAAAATAAAAATTAAAGGTTTTGAAAATAATTAAAAAAAACTTGGGTTCTAGAGTTTCGAATCGTTTCCACGATCTCTTGGAATAAATCCCAATTGATGGTTCACAACAATTCTAGACTCTAGACCCGTTAGATCTAACCAAGCAATCTCATCATATCATCATCAATAATCCCAACATCATCATCAACAATCTCAATAATATACAATTCATCATCATACATGGGGGGTTTTGTTGTTGAAGATCAATTATTAAACTAACAAGCATGAATTGAAAGCATAGAATTAATTAAACTAAATTAAGCGAAGGAATTAAAGACTTACTAATTAAACGAGAAGAAAGTAGCAGCGTTGCGGAAGCGAATCTTGAATCTAAATTATCTAAACTATCTAAGAACTAATCTAATTTATTCTAAATCTAAGAGTTTAAAACTAGGAGTTATGAAAAGTAACTACGAAATCGAAGGGTATTCGTTGGGGTTGTCAGCCCCTAAGAAGCCTTAAAAAACCTAAGAATATGATAATGTATGTTAAAAATCCAAAACACATAGGTATTTATAGTTTTGGGAAGTCTTAAGGCCCAAGAAAACCTAAAATCGCGTGGAAAATGCATTTTCTGGGCAGTCGCGTCGACCGGGCGTCGACTGACGCGGTTTGGATAAATTAGATGATTAAAGTAGTTGATGAATGTTAATTTACCAATATATATATGATTAGAATTTAAATATACTATACATAAAAATAAGAGAAATATAAAATAAATAGATATATAAAGTTATGACAATAAATACTTTCTAAAGTAATTTTTTTAAAAAGAAAAAATATATGAAAATAAGAAAACAGTTATAAATAATAAATAATTTTTTTTATATCTTAAAAAATATTTTCATAAATATAAAATAATATGTTGGTTTATGAAATAAAATATTTATTACAATATAAAATGATAAAATTGAACTTTTTTTCCAATAAGCTAGGAGCTTATTAAAAAAAATGTATAATTTATAACTTTTTTCCTAACAATAGCTTATTAAGTCAAATAAACTATCATGAGTTTATTAGGAGTTCTTACCAGACAACATAAAGCTATTGGTGGAAATATCGTATTAGCTAATTAAAAAAGCTCAATCAAACATGACCATAGATAGATATATGTACACATTTTTAAAAATAATAGAAAATACCGTATATTAATAATATTAATATTAATAACAATAATAATTTCACTTTATATTAATGCAAAGTTATCACTAGTTTAACACACGTGTATTACAAATTATTTATCAAAATAAAAAGTTTAAAATATACTATATTCTCAACTCTTGCCTTTTACCATTGTAAAATTACAATTTATTAACTATTTTCATTTTCTTCGTAAATAATTTTATATTATATCCGTTAACAATTTTACTTATATACTTATAAAAACTCAAGAATTTCCACATTCTCAACCTATGTCCAAGTTCTATTAATTAATTATTATTATTAAATACTTTTATATTTTAATAATTAGATTAATTTGTTAATAACTTTTATTTACATACTTTGAATATATTACGTGATGTAGATATTATGTTTGAATGACATATAAGCTAATATATTGGATTATATAGATATTCGTCAATATTTTTTCTTTTTTCTATTAATATACAAATATAAATAAATCATATATAAATATAAAAAATCTAATATTTTAATTAAAAAGAGAAGTAGCACATACAAGATAATCTTAAAATGTTAAAAGTATAATCTAAATAGGTTGTGTTTAGAATAAGATTAAATTACATTTTATTTATGGAATTTTAAATATACTACATAAGTAATTTGCAACATAATTTAAGTATATAACTAAACATTATTAACGAATTCAATCTAAATATAAAAATATAAAATTACTTAATAATAATTAATAAATATTGATTATACACTTGTACAAGAAATGAGTTGAGAATATGAAATATTTTTTATTTATTTTTTCTAAGTATGTAAATAAAATTTTTAAAGATCTTAATCTAAATTAAAATTATTTTATTAATTAATTAATAGGGATTTGACACCGATACAAGACACAAGTTGAAAATATAAAATCTTTTGATTTTGTTAGGATTTTTAAAGATTCTTTGATTTAAAACTCTATAATGATCACATATAATTTCTGTATTTTAAAATCTCATTTTTATAAAATCAATGTCTACGTATGTCATTTTCTAACAAATTTATACATATAAACATAATTCGATGCGAATTTCATATTATATTCCTTTAATAATTATTTTTTTATATTTTAACATAATTCTAATTCAATTCTTTTTTTGTATATATATATATATATATATATATATATATATATATATATATATATATATATATATATATATATATATATATACATAATTCAAATTTAATTTACCTACTAGCTAGCAATTTAGTGGTAATAATTCATATTAGCATCAGTTGTTAATTATTGTTAACTAAAGTATACTAATCTCAAACATTGGTGGTCCTTTCATATATGGATTAATTATGTTTATGCACAAAATTAATTTAATTGTAATTTTTATTCTCTCCATTTTTTCTTATAAAAATAAAATGCATTAATTATGTTTATGTGCAAAATTGACTTAACAATTAACTATAAAATTCGTATATGGATTTTTGTTCTTTCTATATTTTGACAGTTTTACTTTTTATTGGTAATACCACAATSTCTATTTATTTTTTTAAAATGGTAATAAATTATAGTATTTTATCAACCTTACCTTTATTATTGTTTAAGAAAGAATTCACAAGTAAAAACTGCACACAAAAAAAAAAAAAAAAAAAAATTAACGAAACGTTGCTTTTGCTTTTTTTAGGTTATATAATCCATGCATAGGTATTAATTAGTTAATTAATATGGTGTTTAATGTGAATGGGGAGGGAAATAATTTCATTCCGTTAAATTCCTTTTGGAGCCAAAATACATAAAGAATTAAAATGTCCTTTTACATGAATAATTTTACATTAATTGCTATTGATCCGGATCAATTTGATCCTCATAGCACTACTCTTTCTAAAATTACATTCAATCTTCGTTCAACAAAACAGCATGCAATTAATTGTGATTTGGAGACAGCCGTTTTTTTTTTACTGAATAAATAATCTTTTTTCAAGAAAACATCAAAACACATGTTAATTGCAATATAATCACACAAATTTATGTCAAAAACAGAAATTTTCACTAACTTTTTTCATTTCCAACCACAAAAAACCAAATAACTTATCAAATATATTTTTATTTTTCACACGAAAACCAATAAATCTTAATTATCACTTTTCTAACTTGAAATTGAATGAAATGGAAATAATTTCTCATATCACATTTTCCAAGTTTTCAAGTTTGACAGAACAATTTTGGCATATGTATGAAATAAAAAGGGTTTCATTTCGATTGCGGTAAGGAAATTTGAAAATGTAACAATTTCTAATTCGTATAAAGGGGTCAAAATCATTAATATTTGCATAATGCTAATTACTCTCTCCGTCCCCATCCCGTTTTATCTGTCACAATTTACAAAAAATAAAAAATAAAAATAATAAAATCATTCTATCTGTCACATTTGTATTTTTAAAAGATAATTATTATTACTTTTTACTTTCTCAGTAAGAATTAAATGTTACTTACTACTTTTACTTTACTTTTAAAAGGGTTAGAGGTATCATAAAGTCAGAAATTCCCAACGATATTATGGTCATTTAATACTTATAATTATAACACCAATCATCTTTTTTAATCTCCGTAAAATGATCAATTGCGACAAATAGACTGGGACGGAAGGCTTAATTGCAAACCTCGCCGAATAAAATCTTTATTTATAATACTTGAGAAGTACTGAAATCTCGACGTCAATCGACTCCAGGGGAGAAATGTACTAATAAACATGATTAGCATACCCACATTTTTCTTCCACAAAAAAGAAAAAGAAAAGAAAAGAAAAGAAAAAAGTGAACTCAAAAATCGAGTCAATCTTAGCATGCAATTTTCATCAAAGGGAGATCATGTTTTCCGACTCGCAATCCATCACCCAGCAGCTAACCGAAACAAAAGCTTATAATCCAGCTTCCACTAGTTATCTACAACATGAAGCAAAGCGAGATCATACCAAATACTGTTCATGTGCATGTGCATTTGCAAGGACATGATGTTCGTTCTATTCAGCAAGAAGGTTCGGTGCCATCGTGAAGAGCACAGCACACAGTCGCCTTTTGATGTCCTCTGTAGACTTTAATTTCCTCACCGTTGGCCATGGACCATAATCTAGCAGTCGAGTCCGAAGAAGCTGCATTCGAATTATTATCTCAAACATCAAAAAAATAATAGAAATTCGGTGGGGCCCACGTGACCATTAGTATTTCAAGATTAACAAAAAAAAAAAACTAGGGAGAAACACTAATATGACGAGCACCCTTTCAATTTGCTTATGCGACCGTAGCCCAAATTATTTTTAGGGTTAATTATAAAAAGCACCCTTGAGGTTTGACCTACAAAAAAACTCAACTAACTTTCAAAATTACAAAAATACCCCTGAGATTTTATTTTGTCTTACATTTACCATCTTCAAAAGCAAAAACTATTCCAAACCCCATTTCACGTTTATCAAGCTGCAACGGTGTTTTTAATAATTGTGAAAGTTCTTTTCTTTTTTTTAACTAGGTCAAACCCCAAGTGTACCTTTTGTAATTTTCCCTTATTTTAAGTTAAAATGCCAATCAAAATTGAGAAAGGTAGAATAGAGTAACTACTCAACATATCAGGATTTTCTATTTGAATGAGATACCTGTGATCAGAAAAGCACCATCTACAGAAAAAACGCAGTCCCAAACCCAGCGCTGATGCCCTGAAAAATACGGCAATAGGAGGATTGATCTTTTACTGCAGCCTTATTATAAAAGATTCAGAAAAGAAGATATCAATAATGGCTTGCTTAAAAGGGACTAATACATACCTACTAGCGTCTTTTCTAAGGTAAAACCATCCACATTCCATATTTTGACAGTATTGTCGGACGATGCAGTGGCCAGGTACCTGGAGATCATCATTTTTCAATAGGATTAATTACAGAACTACCCGAGGTTTAGCCTAATTTAAGAACAGCCCAGTTATCTTTAAAATTACAAACACCCCAAACACTTGTTTATGCCTTACAAAAGTGTTTACTCACGAGCAATGTTTTTAAAACCGGATTGGACACTGAACCGGACAAGTGGACGGGTCACTGGTTAAACCGGTTGGAGCGGTGTCAGAAAACCGGTTTGTTTAAATTATAAAATTAACTGTGTATACATAATATTAATATAAATGTAAAACTTATATTATTTTTTTTCCAATTCACAGGTTAACCTAGTATAATATTTAATGATAAGACATGGTGAATTTGTAATACATAATTTACTCCCAAAAGCAAAACCCATATAATATTTTTTTTTTTCGTCGGTCGGAGTCATATATCATAGGCACATCAATTTATTTCCTTTCTTCTTCCTCTTCCCCATATTTCTCTTCTCAGTTCTCGCAGGTAAGGAATCTTCCTTTTTTTTCCCGAGAATTCTTCCTTTCCCATCAATTTATTTCCTTTTCTTATTCCTCTTCCCTAATTTTCTCTTTTCGGTTCACGCAGGTAAGGAAGACTTCCTTTACTTTCTTTTTTTTTTCCCGAGTTTTCTTCCTTTCCCATGAGTTTACAAATCTTTCTCCTTGTGATTCTATAATAGCTTGAAAAGGCATGAATTTCAGATCTGAGTTGGGGGCGAAATTTCAGATCTAAGTTTATCTTCATTCTTGTGATTCAATAATAGCTTGAAAAATGGTGGATTTCAGATCTAAGTTGAGATCAAAATTTCAGATTTGAGTTAGACTCGGTTTTCAACGGTTCGTAGCAAACTTTGTTCATTACATAACCGGAACAGCATAGAGACTAGTTCACGGTTAAACCAGCAGGTCAGCTCCAGTTTTGAAAACATTGCTCACAGGAGGATTGATTGTACGGTATATACAAACCTCAACAGGGTATTTGTAATTTAAAAAGATAACTCCTTTTTTTTTTTGGGTAATTAGACTAAACATAATCAGTAATTTTTGTAACTATCCTTTTTAATGTAAAACTCTAGGCCAGCCATTTCAATAGAAGTAAAGGATAGTTACAAAAAGAAACTACCAAAGAGGTTTGACCTAATTACATATAAACTCAATTATCTTTCAAAACTCCAAATACCCCCCTGAGGCCTGAGGCTTGCAGTTTTTTTAACAAATATCACCCTATTCAAGGTGCAATTAGTCAAATAGAAACAAAAATCAAGAGATGGTTTGAGATTTTGAAAGATAATTTGAGTTCTTTGTTATTAAACTAAACATTTAAATTTTTTTTAATTTAATTTTGCTATAATCAGTCCAAGGAAAAAAAAAGTGGGGGGGGGGGGGGCACTACAAGAACAAATTAAGGGGGAAGCTACGAAGAAAAGACGAAAAACCCAAAAGTCATCATTGACCCTAACCTGTTGGGTTCACACAACTCTGGAGAAAGGAGACATTTAAGTATATATCCATCATGGGCTTGTAGCTTATGAAGTGGCTCGAAGTTGGTCATAGTCTGCAACGAGCATAAATAATCAACCTGTGACTATAAATCATTATATAATAGCGCATAAGCCAAACTAACACACAAATCGATGTATGTCACACCTGGGTCCCACGCATCAAACGCCACACATAACATGTCCCTCGATTATTAGCAGCAACAACCAAGCTTCCATCCCACATTACAGTCAACGAACGCACAGCTGTATCCACTTCAGGGACCTGAAATTATATACATTCAGTTCCAAAATTTTCGCAATTACAAACAAGATGTGCATTTATGCATAAGAACGGTGTTACACTGGCAATTAGAGTACATATCACTCAATTATTAATCTGGCGATCATACTTTATGATAAAAACGCAGACTGAAAGGCTGAGAAGTTTGGAGATGAAAGTTAGCTACTTACTAACTCACAACTGCAAGAATTTGCTGTCAAATCCCAGACACGAATGTTACCATTTTGGTCACCGGATATCAGTTCAGTCTGCAAATCACCAAGAGAGAAAAAGGTAAATCAACATATCAAGGGCTTTTAGTTCCTTTCAGAAAAAGAAATATAATAAAAATAAATAAGTGGATTAAGTGTGTGGTTTAAAGTGCAGGAATAATGCCATGGATGAGTTCAATTACAGCTAACAACTTCTGGTGCGCTTGCTATGGATCTATAATAGGTTATTGCTGAATAAAGATAGGTATTTTTTTTAATAACCTTCACACACTGAATTTTTATGATCTGGCATATGAGTTTACTCTAATTTTCAGATAAATATTTGATCGATCGCAATGCTATTCTTGTTCATTTGCTGTCTAGTTTAAGACACATACGGGGGGCTTTTCCATGCACTTCATATATGGGCTACAGTTCAAATAACCTAGAAATCTTTAAACATTCTTCACCACAGCGTATCCAAGAGAATATTAGGTCTCAAAAGGAATCTTCAACAAAAGAGCCAGTTTTTACTCGAAATATGAACTAAAAAAACAATTCGTACAATTTTCAACCTGACAGATCAAATCAGAAGAAGAAACAAACTCATCCAAACCTGATTTGGGTGCAAAACAACAGTATTAACTGCTGCACGGCTTTCATATTCCCTCTGGCAACCTGGTGCCCTATATCATTCACAATGAAAAATAGATACAAAAATCCAATGTCACAAAAAAAATAAAAAAATAAAAAAAATAAAAAAAAAAATAAAAATAATAATAATAATAATAATAATGATGATGATGATGATGATGATGATGATGATGATAACAGTGACCCAAATTTTCCTGTACCTCAAATCCCAAATCTTTACAGTGCCGTCTTCAGAACCCGAATACATCCAATTCCCGTCGCACTGAAATCCAACAGCCATTACATTATTGGTGTGCGAATCATAGCTCATCACCTGAAATAAAATAAAGGGCTTAGCTGATTTAACTCGAATATATCCTATTAAGAAGATAAAGTTAACAAGCAAAATTGAATTGAAACAAAGGGTGAGATACGTACAGGCTGAGGGCTGTTTGAATTGACATCAAAGAGTCGAATGTGAGGATTTCCAGCTGCAGCAAGGTAGCGCTTATCTGGGGTAATCTCCAGACGGTTTACTTGCTGTCCAAAGGAAATCGATGCATTAAATTCCAGCAAAAATCGTAATATATATAGTTGCTGTGAAGCACATGATGACATGACAATACACATTTGTGTGGATTAACAACAATTTTGATAGAAATTTTGCATCAAATTCAGTACATAAGGCAACTCGTATGGAAATGGTTCGATTCATCAACTATCAAAATTTTCAGCTTGGACTATCAGAACTATTAAATCCACAAGACACCAATTATACTTGAATTCAGATATTCCAATCCAAAGAAAAAAATAAAAATAAAAAAGAAGAAAATGAGACATATGAGGCATACAGATTCTGGGTATTGGATAGTCCGATAGCAGCGTCCACTTTTTGCTTCCCAGAATCGAATAGTGTGATCATAGCTTGCAGTAGCTAAAACCACTGATGGTTGACTCATGTTTATTTTCTTCGCTTTTCCTGCTTGAATAATAAATAAATAAATAAACAGCATTAAACTATATCACATGGATAAAAAAGCAATTATCTTTCAAGAAAACAAGAGCCCGACACAAAATTAAGATTAGTAGAATGTGTAAAGATTCCTTTTTTTTTTCCTATTTCTTTTTCCTGCTAAAAAAATATAAACACTGAAACTCCATTAACACACAAATATAGCCTAATATTAGGTTGAAGATCAAGCAAGAAAAAAAAAAAACACAATGACCTGAGAAATTAAGGGTTTGAAATCGACAGAGAAAAACAGGAGGAAATTTAATACATATAATCAAGATTTCATTTTTCTCTTACCTGAGGACCTCGAGCGATCATCAATGGAGTTTTCTTTAGGGGTTAAAGGGTTTAGCGAAAAGGACAGTGCTCTTGCATTCTGATTTTTCTGCTCGAATTTCTGCAGTTTTTTCCGCTGCGTCTCCGAATATGTTGTGCTTTTACTAGGAAAAGAAAAAGAAGAGCAAACTCTTGATTAATCCTGATTTCGCCCCCTTACGATGGAGAAAATACCAACTCTACCCCATACTTTGGGATTTCGATTTTATTACGGGATGTACCATGCAATCGGGTGCACCAAGTATTGTGCAATAATTTATTATATATGATATATATGTATATTTTGTGTGATAGTATCACAAATTTTGTGGATGGTTTATGTATGTTTTGTGTGATAATATATATAATTGTTTTATGCGCCTAAGAG
The DNA here is from genome assembly GCA_014905375.1 of Phtheirospermum japonicum. Taxonomy (NCBI): domain Eukaryota; kingdom Viridiplantae; phylum Streptophyta; class Magnoliopsida; order Lamiales; family Orobanchaceae; genus Phtheirospermum; species Phtheirospermum japonicum. The sequence goes on from BMAC01000478.1 coordinate 380,160, forward strand.
TCTTGTCAATCAAATTTCGACGACGCCTGCTTACACTTTCTCGTTGTGATGGAATATGTATGTTATGTGCGATGATATATGAATATTTTATGCGTTAAGAATCTCGTCGATCAGAATTCGATGACGGCCATTTATACTTTCCAATCGAACGAATCTCGACGGCCACTTCAACGGGAAGATGCGTGTTGCCAACAACCATATTCATCACATACAACTCTCATATACCATCACACAAAATATGCATATATCAATCATCGTACAGAATTTACATATACAAGCACACATAATGAATCGGGTGCACCACATACCATCTCCATGTTAGCGCACTAAAAAAACAGTGAAATGCTGGCGGACGGTACCCGTCAACATCCATTTGCTGACGGGTACCGCCCGTCAGTATTTTAAAATTTTATTTTATTTATTTTTTGTTTTAATTGAACTTTTTACCTATTTTTATTTCACATATCAATAATTCAATACGAAAACTAATTTGCATTTCCCGAAAAAATATAAAATTAAAAATATAATATAATATAATTAATAATTTTATCGTACAGTGTATAAAATATAAACAAAGTACCAAATATAAATATTATTCGTTCCTAAATTAACTAAACCGCCGCATCATCATCATCATCATCATCAGGAGCAGGAACTAGAGCATCAGATGACCGCCGTCGACGTCAAGATGCCATCGCTGCGGCGACTTCCCTCATCACCCGGTCACGGAGAGCCTCCTCGTTCTGGAGCATCTGACGTGTATGCTCCTCACGCATGGCCTGGAGCTGCTCCTGATGTGCACGCTCACTCGCCTCGTCCTGTGATGAAGATGCATCCAATCTGCCCAATGACAACAACACAGATCCTTTGGTTCTTCATGGTGGTCCGATTACAAGAGCTAGGGCTAAGAGAATAAAGGAGGCCTTGATGCTTTTACTAATTGAATTAAAAGACAAAACCCAAGTTCAATCCAAATTGGGCCAAATGGTGAATGTTATTCAAGTTGGTGGGCTGCCTTCTACTTGAATATGGGGACATAAACAATCATGTCTTGGAGGCCCAGAATGAAGAATAAGAGCATCAATTCTCGTCTAACACACTAAGCCCAAGAAGAGTGACATTTAATCTTCTCTAGAATAGTCTATTTTCAGCATATTGGAAGGCTAAGAGATACTTGTTAGTCAAAAGGTCTCTTAGGTAGTTAATAAGTCAATTATGTGGTAAAACATGCATTTTTCTATGTCATTATGAGGCCAATTCGGGATTGACTCTTAAGCATCCCATTGCACCCTATAAATAGCATTGTAACCACATGTATTTGGCAACAACAAGAAATATAAAAATCAGAATATTTGTCTTGTGAGTTTAATTCTCTTTGTAGAGTTTTTACTTCAAATTTTAAGAAATTATCAAGATTCTTGAGCAAGATCTTGTGGCGTTCAACCATACCAAGGTTCATGGCTGATTTATGCCAATGGGTCAAGGTTTATTTCGTTCTAGGAAAGATCAAACTAGATTCTCGATCTAGGGTGACCGCTGCCTATCATTATACCTAGGTTCTTGGTTCGTTATATCCAATGAGTCCTTCGTCCGTATCATTTGGTATCAAGAGCAATTTGGTATTAATCTAAACTTGTAAATTTTTAATTTTTTTACATCTTTGTATTTTCCATTCTAGTTAAAAAAGACAAAAAAAAAAAAAAAAGAAAAAAGTAAAAGTAAAAAAAATAAAAAAAAGGAGAAGTACTATGTCATAGTTATAGTTTTTTTTTTCTACATATTAGTTCGATTGAAAGATCTTTCCATTTCGTGTTAAGGTCTAAAATGTGGTGGATGTCATTACACTTGTTCCTTTTTATCATAGAATTCTACAAACGAGAATTGAGTGGTAAAGGCTTTGAGTGGTGAGATTATTTGAGGGAGGTAAAAGCCAAACGAGTGATTTGTGAGGATTATTTTTGTGTGATACACGAGTGAATTGTGAGGATTATTTTGTGTGATACACGAGTGAATTATGAGGAAAATGGAAGAAACGTCTAATAATCAAAATCCAACTGAGTTTGTGTTGCAAGCTATGCAACAACAATTCGCAAGGTTTGGAACTATAATGCAGGATGTAACCGATCGCTTGGAAAGAATGGAGTTGCAAAGAGGTGAACATGAACGACAACCGGAAGAAGAAGACGCTGCAAGACCTATACATCAAAGAAATAGAAGAAGACAACAAAATAAAGTTGATCGCGACTTGGGAAACATCAAATTTAATATTCCTACGTTCAAAGGAAGGAGCGATCCCGAAGCTTACTTGGAGTGGGAAAGGAAGGTGGAACTCATCTTCGAGTGTCATAACTACTCCGAAGAGAAGAAAGTGAAGCTTGCTGTCATTGAATTCATCGACTATGCCTTAGTTTGGTGGGATCAATTGAATACAAGTCGACGACGCTATGGAGAAAGACCAGTTTCTAGTTGGGCTGAAATGAAGAGAATTATGCGTAAGAGATTTGTACCTTCTCATTACTATCGTGACATATATCAAGAACTCTAATGCATGAATCAAGGAACCAAATCTGTTGATGAGTATTACAAAGAAATGGAGATTGCCATGATTCGGGCAAATGTTGAGGAAGATAGAGAGGTAACAATGACTCGATTCCTATGCGGGCTGAATAGGGAGATTGTTAATCTTGTGGACCTCCAACACTATGTGGAGCTTGAGGACATGGTTCATATGACCATAAAAATGGAGGTACGATTGAAGAAGAAGGGAACAACCATTCCAAAGCCGAAGGAGTGGACATCACCCAAACCTACTTTTGGAGCTGCCTCTAAACCTCAAAAAGTGAGATTTCAAAACCAAAGTTCAATAAAGATGATAAAGGCAAAGGTATTTCTACTTCTACTAGAAATCGAGATATTAAATGCTTTCGTTGTCATGGTGTTGGAAATTATGCATCGGATTGTCCAAACAAAAGATTGATGGTTTTGAAGCCTAATGGGGAGATAGAGTCTGAAAGTGAACATGAAGATGAAGTTGATGAGGAAGAGCCACCGGAGGAGATAACACCTGAATATGGAGAGCTTTTGGTGGTTCGAAGAGCTCTAAACATGCAAATTAAAGGTGATGAACAACAAAGAGAGAACATCTTCCACACGAGGTGTAAAGTTCAAGGTAAAGTTAGCATGTTGATTATTGATGGAGGGAGCTGTACTAATGTTTCTAGTTCTGAAATGGTGGAGAAATTGAATTTAGCCACTATCAAGCATCCGCATCCATACAAGCTACAATGGCTTAATGAATGTGGAGAAATCTGAGTGACTAAACAAGTTCTAATTCGTTCTCCATTGGTAACTATTGTGATGAAGTTCTTTGTGATGTGGTGCCAATGCATGCTAGTCATATTCTGTTGGGGAGACCTTGGCAATTCGATCGAAGAGTGAATCATGATGGCTATCTCAATAGATACACATTTAAGCACAAAAGCAAACCAGCCATGCTTGTTCCATTAAGTGCACAACAAGTGCAAGAAGATCAGCAAGAAATGTCTCAATCAAGGAAATCTAGAGAGAGTGAGGAAAGTGAAAAGAAACTGAGTGAAAAAAAGAGTGGAGAGAAAAAAAAAGAGAGGGAAAAGAGAAACAAAATTTCTATATGAGAGCAAGAGAGATCAAGAGAGCAGTAGTTGAAGAAAAGAGTGCGTTCATCTTGGTGTACAAAGAGTCTTACTTCAGCACTAACGAACTAACTCCATCTTTGCCTAGTATATTTGTGTCTCTTTTGCAGGATTATGAGGACATCTTTCCCGATGAAGATCCAAGTGGATTACCTCCTCTAAGAGGTATTGAACACCAAATTGACTTTGCCCCGGGAGCTATACTTACAAACCGATAGAGCCAATCCGGAAGAGACTAAGGAGATCCAAAGGCAAGTTGATGAGCTGCTAATGAAGGGGAAAATTCGTGAAAGCATGAGTCAATGTGCTGTACCGGTGATTGTTGTTTCTAAGAAAGATGGATCTTGGAGGATGTGCACCGATTGTCGAGCCATCAACAAAATTACTGTAAAGTATCGATATCCTATTCCTAGGTTAGATGATATGCTTGATGAATTGTTTGGTGTTGTTGTGTTTAGTAAAATTGATTTGAAGAGTGGATATCATCAAATTCGAGTTAGGGAAGGAGATGAGTGGAAAACTGCATTTAAAACAAAATATGGTTTATATGAGTGGTTGAGTACTTTCATGAGACTAATGCACCATGTTTTGAGAAAGTTCATTAGAAAATTTGTGGTTGTCTACTTTGATGATATTCTGATTTATAGCAAAAGCACTGAGGAGCATCTTGAACATGTGCGTATTGTGTTGAATACTTTGAGAAAAGAATCATTGTATGATAATCTGAAAAAGTGTTCATTTTGCATGGAAAAAGTTGTTTTTCTTGGTTTTGTAGTGAGTGCTAATGGAATTGAAATGGAAAAAGACAAAGTGAAAGCTATTTTAGAATGGCCTGTTCCTAAGAACATTGCTCAAGTAAGAAGTTTTCATGGTCTTGCTAGTTTTTATAGGAGGTTTGTGAAAGATTTTAGCACCATTGCTGCACCTTTGAATTAAATTGTGAAAAAGGAAGTTGGTTTTCAATGGGGAGAAAAACAAGAACATGCTTTTAATCTCCTTAAAGAAAAACTAACTACAACACCTGTTCTTGCATTACCTAACTTTGATAAAATGTTTGAACTTGAATGTAATGCATCCGGAGTGGGTGTAGGTGCTGTTTTGATGCAGGATGGAAAACCAATTGCTTACTTTAGCGAGAAGTTGAAAGGAGCTCAAGTGAACTACCCTACATATGACAAGGAGTTGTATGCTTTGGTGAGGGCGTTGGAGACATGGCAGCATTACTTATGGCCGAGAGAGTTTGTTATTCATACTGATCATGAATCTCTGAAACACCTCAAAGGTCAAGGTAAGCTTAGAAAAAGGCATATCAAATGGATAGAATTCATTGAATCATTTCCATATGTGATTAAGTACAAAAATGGAAAAGACAACATTGTTGCTGATGCATTGTCTAGGAGGCATGCTTTGATTACTTCTTTGGGTTCTAAACTTCTTGGTTTTGAGATAATAAAAGAATTATATGTTGATGATTCTGATTTTTCTACTATTTATTTAGCTTGTGAGCATTCTGGTTTTGACAAGTTTTATAGACATGAGGGTTATTTGTTTCGTGAAAATAAACTATGCATTCCTAAGTGTTCCATGCGTGAATTACTTGTTAGTAAAGCTCATGGGGGAGGGCTAATGGGGCATTTTGGGATACATAAAACTTTGGATGCTTTGCGTGAACATTTCTAATTTTTATTGGCCTAAAATGCGAGTTGATGTTGAAAGAATTTGTAAAAAATGTTTAACTTTCATGCAAGTTAAATCGAAAATGCATCCACATGGTTTGTATACACCTTTACCTATTCCTTGTGAACCTTAAGTAGACATATCCATGGACTTTGTTTTGGGTTTGACTAGAACTAGAAAAGGTAGAGATTCTATATTTGTAGTTGATCGTTTTTCTAAAATGGCTCACTTCATTCCATGTCATAAGAGTGACGATGCAACACATATTGCTGATTTGTTCTTTAAGGAAGTTGTACGTTTGCATGGTGTTCCGAAGACAATTATTAGTGATAGAGATGCAAAGTTTTTGAGTCATTTTTGGCGTGTTTTATGGAGTAAATTGGGAACTAAACTTCTGTTTTCTACTACTTGTCACCCACAAACTGATGGGAAAACTGAAGTAGTTAATAGGACTTTATCTCAATTGCTGAGAGTTTTGGTCAAAAAGAACTTGAAAAGTTGTGAAGATTGTTTGCCATTTGCTGAATTTGCATATAATCGAAGTGTTCATTCTGCTACTAACTTTTCTCCATTTGAAGTTATTTATGGCTTTAATCCATTGAGTCCACTTGATCTCGTACCAATACCAATTGAAGAACGTGCAAGTCTTGATGGTGAAGCTAAAGCTGAATTGGTGAAAAAGTTGCATGAAAGGGCAAAATTGAACATTGAAAAGAGAACCGAACAGTATGTCAAACAAGAAAACAAGGGTCGAAAGAAAGTCATTTTCGAACCAGGAGATTAGGTGTGGTTACATTTGAGGAAAAAAAGATTTCCATCTAAAAGGAAGTCTAAATTGCAGCCAAGAGGAGATGGTCCATTTCAAGTGATTTCACGAGTGAATGATAACGCTTACAAACTAGACTTACCAGGTGAGTATACAGTAAGTGCTACTTTCAGTGTTGCTGATCTTTCTCCTTATTTTGTGATGTAGATTCGAGGACGAATCCTTTTGAAGAAGAAGGGAATGATGAAGATGCATCCAATCTGCCTAATGAAAACAACATGGATCCTTTGGTTCTTCATGATGGTCCGATTACAAGAGCCAGGGCTAAGAGAATAAAGGAGGCCTTGATGCTTTTACTAATTGAAATAAAAGACAAAACCCAAGTTCAATCCAAATTGGGCCAAATGGTGAATGTTATTCAAGTTGGTGGGCTGCCTTCTACTTGAAATATGGGGACATAAAAAATCATGTCTTGGAGGCCCAGAATGAAGAATAAGAGCATCAATTTTCGTCCAACACATTAAACCCAAGAAGAGTGACCTTTAATCTTCTCTAAAATAGTCTATTTTCAGCATTTTGGAAGGCTAAGAGATACTTGTTAGTCAAAATGTCTCTTAGGTAGTTAATAAGTCAATGAATGTGGTAAAACATGCATTTTTCTATGTCATTATGAGGCCAATTCGGGATTGACTCTTAAGCATCCCATTGCAGCCTATAAATAGCATTGTAACCACATGTATTTGGCAACAACAAGAAATATAAAAATCAGAATATTTGTCTTGTGAGTTTAATTCTCTTTGTAGAGTTTTTACTTCACATTTTAAGAACTTATCAAGATTCTTGAGCAAGATCTTGTGGCTTTTAACCATACCAAGGTTCTTGGCTGATTTATGCCAATGGGTCAAGGTTTATATCGCTCTAGGAAAGATCAAACTAGATTCTCGATCTAGGGTGACCGCTGCCTATCATTATACCTAGGGTTCTTGGTTCGTTATATCCAATGGGTCGCAGTAGCAGGAGCAGGAACTAGAGCATCAGAGGACCGCCATCGACGTCACGATGCCATTGCTGTGGCGACTTCCCTCATCACCCGGTCACGGAGAGCCTCCTCGTTCTGTAGCATCTGACGTGTATGCTCCTCATGCATGGCCTGGAGCTGCTCCTGATGTGCACGCTCGCTCGCCTCGACCTGGCTCTTCAAAAGCTCCATCTGCATCTGGAGCTGTGAGACACAACTATCAGGAACAGAGGAGGTATTGCCTCTGGAACTCTTCGAAGCCAGAAGAGTTCCAAAACATCCCGTGCCAAACTGCCGACCCTTCTCCAACCCGACGGTCTGTAGATAAACCGTGTTCTTATTGACGGAGGCAGGATTCAGTGATGAAGCACGAGACTCCTCTAGATGTCTCTAATACTCCTCCTACAATATTTTGATTGATGTATTATTTACCGTTACGAGGATTAGAAATAAAAGATATATATTTATATTAATTACATATAAAAAATACTTACAAGAGTCTGCTGCGATTGAGTATCAGTGAGAGAGCCGTCGGGGCTCTGGTGCATGGTCAGGAAAAGCTCGAATGCACTGGGTTTCCTACCCAAATCCTCGTGTTGTTTACCACGCACTTTTTAAAACTTTTTAAAACCACCATCAAATTTTGAAAACAATTTAAAATCCGTTATTGGACGGACGAAACCTCCCAGTCGGTGCCGTACACCACGTCTTCACCGACGTCTTCCCAAACCAATCACAACATCAATCAATCACAATTAAACTATAACAACAAACCATAACATACATTAAATTAACATAACTGATCACCACTGCATATAAAAACCACCATCGCATAAAATTTAAATAATAATTACATAATTGAACACTTAATGAACACTAATTGAACCATATTTGATAACGAACCCTAATTGCATAATCGAACCCTAATTATACCCTAATTATATAATTATCCCTAAACTAAACCCTAATTATATAATTATTCCTAAATTAAACCCTAATTATATAATTATCCCTAATTAAACCCTAATTATATATTCATCCCTCAATTCAACCCTAAATATATTATAATCCCTAAAATCAACACTAGTTAAACCAATAATTCTAATTAAATCAAACAAACACAAATTAATACATAAAAAAATAAATAATTTAAATAAAAAACTAAACCTTGAGAAACGGCGGTGAACGGCGGTGGACTTGGCGAGGAAAGACGATCGACAACGAGGAAAGGCGGGCGGCGGAGGCTGGCGTCAGGAACCGGGGGGGCTGGGGCTGGAGGCGGAGGCGGGTGGAGTCGGGGACGGAGCAGCGTTGGGGGTTCGATCTGTTTCTCTTTCTGAAGAAGCAGATCTGTTCTTTTAAAACAGAAATGCTGACGGGCACGATACCCGTCAGCATATTTTTTTTATTTTGCTGACGGGTTAGTACCCATCAGCATTCTTTTTTTTTAATATGTTGACGGGCTAGTACCCGTTAGCACATCAGCCCATCAGCAAACTCGTCGACTAATCGAAATACTGACGGCTAGATGACGGGCTACTCGCTGACGGCCTTTACCCGTCAGTAAGCCATCATCAAAATGCGCCCGTCAGCATATGCTGACGGGTGTTCTGCCTGTCAGCAAAATTCGTCTGCATTGCCCTGTTTTTTTGAAGTGGCGGATCCCGATTCAACTCCTCATTGTCCTCAAGTTGTTTTCAAAAAATAAAGAAAAAGAAAATTCATAAATACAAAAAAATTACATAGACAAGCAGGAGCCCATCGATATCGAAGAAAGAAATAGGGGATGTATGGATTTACTTCTATTACGATTTTCAATTTCTAAGTAGAAAAGTGATAATTGAAAGTTTATTGGTTTCGTGTGAAAATTGAGATTGGTTTGGATAAGTGGTTTTACAAATATATTTTTAGGTATACAATAGTTTGGAATTTGTTAGTGGTAATTTCCATTAACAATATTATAATTGGAATATACATTACAATATTAATATAATTGTAGATGTTGAGTTCTATTATATATTAAAAAATTTAAAATAGTAATATTTTAAGTAGATCTTGATGGTAGTGGTGGGTTCCATATTTTAAAATATTATTTGATTGATTATATTTGAAATATATTGATTTGAAACATGAAAATTTGAAAATGATGAGTTACAACGAAATATCGTAAACAAAAATGATTTTAATTTTTGGAATGGTTGGAAATTGGAAAAAGTATTTTGAAAACACATCCATACTTCACTGTAGTGTTTCGCAAATTATATGGTGCATCGGGGTTAGACATGCATAACGGTTTGTGCAAACAGGTCAAACCATCAGTTTGAATCAACGGTCAATGGTTCGATTAATCGTTGATCATAGTTCGAACTGGAACATCCAATAAGACGGTTCAATTCTGGTTTGAGCTAATCAAAAAACGTGAACCGGTGGTTTGAACCACCTGCCATTGGTTGAACCGATTGTTCAAACTGCCGGTTGAACCATGTCAATGTAGTCGTTGGGTTTGGTCAAAATTTTGTTTGAAATCAACAGTCCATATCAAGTGACCATTGCCTCAAACCGCCAATTTAAACCGAAATCGTCTGATTTTGTCCAAAACTGTCGGTTTGGACGCTTGTTTTTTTTCACTCCCATAAATATCCCTATTTGACAACTCATTTCTCTCACATCAAACTCTCTTCTCTTCTATAATACCTATTCAACATTACTCTTCTCTCCAATTTTTTAATTTACTAAGCTTCATTTATCAAGCATTAATCAACTTTAAGTTTTAAATTTTATGTTTTTACTTCTAAACATATTTCTTACTTTCTAGTTAATTCCAAATTTCTAACCCTACTTTAACCTACTACTCTTTCCTTTTTTTTATTATAATTTATATTAAAAATGGCAAGTCGTGGAGGTCCATTTTACTCTTCTCTTTCTCATCGAGCCTACAATGGGAAGAGCATATAACTCGATGAGGACATCAATGTCCATCCTTTTTCATAAGGCAATATTATTTCGGTTGATGAATACAATCCCAAACCCAGCGTATTGATGAAGATTAGAGTGATACCGACATTCATCAAACTTATCGAGCCACCGCCGCCATTGCCAGTGAAGAAATGTCCGATCAATAAGAGGTGGAGCACGATGGTTCACCTCCAAACACTCGTACTCAAGAAACTCATTCTCGAGCAACGAGGGATTTAAAATCTGACATTTTCAAATTTCATTTTGAAAAAGTGAAGATCCTGCTGCCGCAAATGAGCCGCCTCTTGAAGATGGCAAAACAAAGAAAAAATAGGTATTTTGTCAATTACAACTACTGTAAAGCAACTTACCAGGAATTTATGAGAATATGCGCAATCATCTCACTAACAAACTGATTTGTACAGATTTGTGTATGATTTTTGCATGTCTTTATGTCTTGTCTTGTGCGCTTTAACCGATTTTTAGTCGTATTTATCCCCTTTTTCTTTATTTTGTATTTTTGTAGCGTTTGTCATCTTTTTAGTGTTTTTCGTATTTCTCTTTTACTTTGTGTAGATTTTTATGTTATTTTCCTTTCCTTTATTTTAGGGTAGTCGATCAAGCCTAAGAGAGTTCCCGAGGATCACGACTGACTTGATTTGACAAAAATAGGACTTGGACCTGCGAAGCACAACCACCGATCGGCGCGCCATCGATGCGTTATCAACGTGCATCGACGCACCATCGATGGGGCCATTTTCTAACATCGGTGGTCAGGCCATTTTTGGGCAAAATGACTATTTCGCCCACAATTTCACCCATATAAAAATAACCCTTCTTCTTAGAAATCAGTGCTCTTGAATCTCTTAGGGTGTGACAGCCGAAATCTTCTCTGATTTTTCATTATCTTTCTTACACCTTCAAGCATCAAATTCTTAGTGGACTAGCTTAGCTCGTAGAATCGCAACGTAGCATCTAGTCAACTTTATTTATAATTTGAAGAAGCTCAATGTTCATGGAGCAGCTCTCTCTCTCTCTCTCTCTTGGCTTGAAGATTCTTAGAAGTTTTCTAATTGTGTAATCTTTCATTGTTGGTTTATTACATTTTTCATGTTATTTTCTATGAATGTTGGAGCTATCGATTCTCTTGTGTATGAGTTTTATTTTAATTTTTAAAAGTTATGTTTAATTTGTTAATGAAGGTTAATTATTCTCCATTGTTTTCTTGTTTTCTTTCCAGCTTTTTATCTTTAATCATGTTCATGCTTGTTTTGAGTTTGTGTTATTGTATTTCTTGATGATTGTTGGTTATAATTCATGGGTCTAGTGCCTAGATGAGTTTAGAACCATCAATTGACATTGTTGGGTGTTTAATTTACAAGTTGAGATTGAAAACCCAACTCGTAGATTAAGTGTTTGATTAAATGCCAATTGATCGTGGAGATAATTCTAGAGCCCTAGACCCCGTTTTATTCATCATTTCAAAGTTGTCGATTTTGTTTCTCGTTATTTAAATCACTGTCTTGGATATTACAACTTTACAAACTAAAATTTGATCACGTGTTTAGAATAGCTTTTCATTATTTTATCATTCGTGAATCAAACATGAAAATTACTTCCGATTAGTCTTCCTCGAGAGATTCAACTCGAGTCAAGCTTTCCACTTATAATTGCTCCATTCTCTTGCAGATGAATTTTTATAATAATAAGTAAGTGCAAAAAGTTCGATTAAGATAAATAAAAATTTTCAAAAATACAAAAATATTTTTCTTTCATAAATTTTGATGTTTTTATTTTTATGTTCGAGTCTTGTGTGTTTGTTTTTCCCCACTTACCCATTTTTGTAGGTTCCTCTCGACTCCACCGCTCGTTGGATGTCACTTCACGCTCGACTCATCATCACAAGTGTGAATATAGGAACGTATCTCTCTCTTCCCTTTTACCGCACTTTATGTTGTTTTATGTGCAATGTGGGCATTGCATGGTTTAAGTGTGGGGAAATTTGTCCTTGTTTAGTAATTTCTTTTGTATGCTTGCTTGTGTATATTATTTGAGTCGTGTGGATTGATATTAGCTGGAACCTTAACAAAGTGACGTCGTTAGATACTTTGGTTATGTTGTTTAGATTTTCGTTCGACATTAGTGTAATTGTGGGGCATGAAGTGTAGGAAACCTATGAAGTGTATTGACCTTGTTCTATTTGTGCAATTCGTTACAAGAGTCGAATACTCTCTACTAGCCCCATTTTCAAATGCTCTCTATAGGAATTTTTGTAAATTCTTCATTTTATTTTTGGAGACATTAAAAACTCCATGTGCTTATCGGAAAATATTGTAAGTTGTATTTAACAACAAGAGATTGGAGTCAATGAACTCTCATTTCTGAGTTGTAAATATCGTATTCGTCTAGTAACTCGCCTTTATGGGTACTCATCAAAAAAAAAATGGTACAAGAAGAGAAATCCTTGTATAAGTGATGTGTATATAATAAGTCGTGCAACCCTTGTACGCATTTTTTATTTTTACTTTTTAGATTTTATTGTTAAAGAGGTGCATAATTGATTGGGCTAGTAGGGTGCTGACTTATTGGTTTGAGCGTGAATAGATCTTGGTCGAGGCATGGATGGGGGACGTGCATGAAGGGCAACACGTTACTTTTAGGCATTCGAAAGGGATTCTAAACCTCTTATCTCAACGTATCGTGTCGTCTTTTTAGTTAAGTTTCCAATTGATTTAATGCATAACTCCTTGAATCATCATTTGAATGCATTAGTTTTAGTTCATTGAGTGGTTAGATTTTCCTTGTCTATGTCTAGGCTCGGTTTTGCTTGAGGACAAGCAAAAGCTAAGTGTAGGAGAGTTGATTTGTACATATTTGTGTGTGATTTCTGTATATTATTGTGTCTTGTCTTGTGCACTTTAGTCGGGTTTTAGTTGTATTTTATCAACTTTTTCTTTATTTTGCGTTTTCGTAACGTTTGTCGTCTTTTTAGTATTTTTTGTATTTCTCTTTTACTTTTTGTAAATTTTTATGTTATTTTGCTTTTCTTTATTTTAGAGTAGTTGATCAAGCCTAAGAGCATTCCCGAGGATCACAACTGGCTCGATTTGACGAAAACACGACTCAGACTCTTGAAGCATAACCACCAATCGACGGACCATCCATGCCTAATCGATGCGCCATCGACGTGCTATCAATGCGCCATTGATGTGCTATCGATGCGACATCGACGGGGCCATTCTTCAACATCGGTGGTCAGACCGTTTTTGGGCAAAATGACTATTTTGCGCACACTTTCACCCCTATAAATATAACCCTTCTTCTTAGAAATCAGGGCTCTTGAACCCCTTAGGGTTTGACAGCCTAGATCTTCTCTTATTTCTCATCATCTTTCCTTCACATTCAAGCATCGAATTCTTAGTGGATTGGCTTAGCTCGTAGAATCATAACGTAGCATCTAGTCAAATTTATTTTTAATTTGAAGAAGATCAATGTTCATGGAGCAGCTCTCTCTCTCTTTTGGCTTGAAGATTCTTAGAACTTTTCTAATTGGGTAATCTTTCATTGTTGATTTATTGCATTTTCATGTTATTTTCTATGAATGCTTGGAGCTATTGATTCTATTGGGTATGAGTTTTATTTTAATTTTTAAGAGTTATGTTTGATTTGTTAATGAAGGTTAATTATTCTCCATTGTTGTTTTCTTGTTTTCTTTTCAGCTTTTTATCCTTAATCATGTTCATACTTGTTTGAGTTTGTGTTATTATATTTCTTGATGATTGTTGGTTATAATTCATGGGTCTAGTGCTTAGATGACTTTAGAAACATCAATTGACATTGTTGGGTGTTTAATTTATAAGTTGAGACTGACAACCCCAACTCGTAGATTAAATGTTCGATCAAATGCCAATTGATCGTGGAGATGATTCCAGAGCCCTAGACCCCCGTTTTATTAATTATTTCAAAGTTGTCGATTTTATTTCTTATCATTTAAATCACCATATTGGATATTACAGCTTTACAAACAAAAACTTAATCACGTGTTTAGAATAGCTTTTCATTACTTTCTCATTCGTGAATCAAACATGAAAATTGCTTCCAATTAGTCTTCCTCGAGAGATTTGACTCGAGTCAAACTTTCCACTTACAATTGCTCCATTCTCTTGTGGATGAACATTTTATAATAAAAAGTAAGTGCAAAAAGTTCGATTCACAAACATTCCGACAAAGCCAAATTTGATAAGACTTAAATACAACTACACGGAGGACAGGTAAGTAGGAAATTCTCTTCTTTATTTACATATTCTGAAGCCAATCATAGAAAAGAATTAGCTAAGTTTGTTGCTTCTAGGTCTATTCTTTTTAACTTTGCCAATGATGATTTATATAAAAACTTTACCCAACTTTCTTTCAATCCTTCGAGTAAGAGAGTCTCACGCTCTATAGTTCCTTGTGATATTAAGAAAGTTATTGGTGAATATAAGTTAAACTTATATAATGAGTTTTCTATTTTACCAAACAAAGTTTCAATTTGCTCGAATGTTTGGAGTGATCATTGGAAACAAAAATCTTACATGGGCATTACATGTCATTGGGTTGATAAGTCATGGAATTTACAAAAATATTTACTTGCATTTAGATATTTTAAACATCCTCATAATGCACTTTCTATATGTCAATTAATTCATTCGATTTGTTAAGAATATGGTCTAATATCAAAAATACTTTCAATTTCATTTGATAATGCTACTCCTAATATGACGAGTATTAATGTGTTTATTATTATTGTCAACCATCTATTGGTGGTTTGTTATTTCATATTAGATGCATATCTCATATATTAAGTTTGTTTGCTTAAGATGGTTTGAATACTTTGAAAGATGAGATTTCTCCTATTAAAATGACAATCATGTATTTTCATAAAAATAAATCTTTGCAACGAAAATGGGTGAGATTTTGTGAGGAAAATGGATTTCATGGAAAGATCTTTTAAAATAATGTGCCTACTCGTTAGAACTCTACATATACATTATTGAAAGATATATTTCGTATAGAATGGTATTGTGTTCATTCTTTAGCCAACAACAAAGTGAAATTATGTTATATACAAACCAATGGACTACATGTAAGTATTTGAAAAAACTTTTAAAGTTGTTTGATGATGCTTCTAATTTATTTTCTGGTGTTTATTATCCTACTTCTCACCTTATTGTTGAACATTATATTAAAGTTACATTCATTTTTAGGGAGTGTATGAAAAAGAATGTGTTATTCTTATGAAACAAAAATGATTAAAGTGTTTTTTTTATTACATTCCAAGTATTTTTTTTTAGTTGCTACATTATTAGGTTCTAATAATAGAGAAAGCGGTTTAGAACTTAATAGTTATTATGATGTACTAGTTTGGAAGCCCTCATATTATGCAGAATACCAAAGAAATTCATAAAAATAAAAAAAAATTATCAAAGAGATTTAATAAAATCGGATCGTAAATTATTAACCCAACAAAGAAAAGTTGTTCACTTCAAGTTTTGAAACACTTTATTGTAAACCACATTAGATGTTTTAGTAACAATGTATGTTACCATCGTCATCGCAACATAGAATTTCCAACCTTTTACGGCTCTTAACACGAGATATAGTGACATAGAGCTTGTTATGGCTGAACACTGGTTTTGGCAAATCATATCAACATTTAAGAGAGATTGAGTATTTCAAACATCACGCATTCATTGACTATTTCAACGATGCAATTTGTTGGTGCAAGAACAACTCTTTCTTTCAAGAATGATTGATTACCAAAGCTTTGTAAAATAGAAGGATAAGTGCTCTCCACAATTTTCACAACATAATGGCTTGAAGTTTGAAAAAATACATCATCAAATATATCAGTTTAAGTTTGATCATCCACTTCAGTACCAATTTCTCCATCGCCAACTTTGAGAGGAGTTCTAGGCTTTCCTTCAACACCAATTGAGAGAAGATGTACGAGTAACAATCATTTTGGTATCAATTAAAATATAATATGCTAAAAGCCAAAAAAGAATTATAATACGATAGGACGTCGAATTTTAGATTGCACGAGATGACGATTGAATGGCTTCCACCACGACAAGAAGAACTACTCCTTATTAGCAATAGTTTCTTTCGTCTACCTTGATGAGAGGGGGGAATAGCCGAATTAGGATATCACTACGGGCAACAAAAAAATACCCATAGGGGCCCGCAACAGCTGGCCATTTGTTGGGGCCTCCTTATGGGTATCACATATTACAAAAGTCAAGATTTACATTATTTTTATTAACAAAAAGTATGCACGTCAAAATGCAAAAGGAAAGTGCAAGATTTTTTTTGAAAGTTTTTATTATAACGCAATTAAACATGCATATGAATTTTTTTTTTTTAAAAGTGCATTAATAATTTTATGCAATTTTCTTTATATTATTAATTTGAGATCAAAATATTAAATAAAAAAGAAATGCAAGAAAAATAATTGCAAGAAAGTGTTAGTACAATAAATCTAACTGATTATTTTTTGAAATACAAACAACATGGATATTTCAATATATATTGTCGCATCGCCTAAATCGAGAGAGGATAAAATAGAACATGTCCTAAAACATAGACTACACTAAACCTCTCAAGTTCTTTGAGATTTATCTTCTACTTTCCAACCACTTGACCCAACTTATTAAAAAAATAAATAGACTACACCATGTATACATACATCGATGATATTAATTATGTGTTATTTTTGCCAAGTACAGTGTCCACAGATGTAATCTAACTCGTTATTTTGAAATACAAACCATGCAAACATTTTAATATATATTGTCACATCAGTTAAATCATACTTTAAGAAATTAGATATTAATTGCGAAGTGATTTTAAGAAAATATACTACAACATGTTTAAATATGTAGGATGAATTAATACAGTGTGATGTTTTACCAAGAAAAGTATTGGTAGATTAAATTTTAATAATTAAAAAAAACTAAACAAATGAAAGTTCTTATTATGGGTAATAAGTTGTAATCAGAATTATACATATTTTGGTCACAAAAAAATTAATGAGTTTTAAACCTAATGCAATCATTAAGCATATGAATCCAAACCATTTTGGTGGGTATTTTGATGGAGTATTAGAAGAATATTGCAAATAATAAATCTCGTATCGTATAAATTGTTATTTGCAATAAAATATTTTAGATTGTAAAGTGTAACACTCATATAGTATAGGTTGTAAAGAATTATTTTACCAAATTTATTTTATAATTTTATGATTTATTAAATAAGTACTTATAATTTACTTATAAGTTAGTGTATTTAATATATGTATTTTTTAATTTTTTTTAATATTCCTTTTTTTTAATAATGTTATGATAATTATATTTTTGTTTTTTGTCCATATTATAAATAATTATTTATAATGTTATTAAATCATTGTATTTTATTTATGATCTTTTTAGTATTACTTTATATCATTTTATAATAATTATATTTATTTTTAAGTTTTTTTTCATATTATAAATAATTATTTAGAGTATTTCCATAATTTTTATACACATTTTCGTATTTATTTTTATATTTTATGAGTATTTCAAATTTGAGTTTTATAACTAAGTATTCAAAATCTAATTATAAATTATTATATTTTATTGATCTAATTCTTTATACTTTTTTATATTTATAGGCTTTCT
Source organism: Phtheirospermum japonicum (assembly GCA_014905375.1). NCBI lineage: Eukaryota > Viridiplantae > Streptophyta > Magnoliopsida > Lamiales > Orobanchaceae > Phtheirospermum > Phtheirospermum japonicum. The sequence continues at coordinate 397,947 of BMAC01000478.1, forward strand.
CGATATTTCAGATTTTAAATGATTAATTATAACATATTTCTAGAATTATTTTATTACTAATTTTACGAATTTTATAAACTTTTTTTAATATTTTTTTGTTGTAAATCTGATTAGATGTGGTATTTTCATAATATGAATAATATAATATATTATTATTAAAGACCAAATAGACAATTACAAATCATAAAGATTGTTTAAAAATAAAAATAATGATACCCTAAATATATTCTCTTATTTTGAGAAAATATTTTTTTGTAACATGTATTATACGTATTTTACACTTTACAACTTAAAGTATTTTTTGTTTGCAAATAACAATGTGTACTATATGAGATTTTTTATTTGCAGCCTTCGTCTGATACTTTATAAAAAAAAGCCACCAAAATATCGCGTGCGGGACACGCGCGTGGGCCCGATGACCTTTTGAATGAAAAATGAAATGGAGATTGTGTTTAACAAATCATGTGTAGTACGCGTTGCAACCGACAAAAAAAAATATTAAGTTGTAAAGCGAAAAAATGTGCAAAAGATAATCTCCTCGTAAGTATATACATCCAATCTATATGAATAAAAAATGATAGTGTCGTAAACACACACACATACACACACACACACACACACACACATATATATATATATATTGCATTAAAATACACTTTTAAGATAAAACTTGCATACAAATTATAAATTTTTGTGGATTCTTATAAAGTTTCAAAAATCAGCTATAATGTGGATTGCTATATATAAATGTGTAAACTCGCTTATTCCTTCCAGTTGAACTTCTCAATCTATTATCAAATCATATACAAACTATATATTTTTATGGTAGTAATTAAATAACATTGTCGATTCAAATAATGTATGCAATCATATCATTTAATGTCTTTTATGGGAGGAAATCAATTGATGGTATAGATTTATAAATTGAAAGTCTAACAAATGCAAATTGTCTAACATGTGCATGCTTTTTTATGTCTTTTTGAGCAAGAGCTATAGCCATTTTTGTACATTCAATGTACTCTACGGATAGAGGAATACATAGAGCTTCAGGACATTATAGCTATCCTTGGGTGTTATAAGTTTATATGGCCATTATACCTCTTTGTCATTGGTAGTATGTACGGCACTTGTACAATCACTTATGTACAAATAAATACGTGTTCATTTAATATTATGTTTATCCATAGAAAATTACATGAAAAAATTACTCTCCACAAAAACAACATTTACTAATGTGTTTCTTAATAATATTTCTCCTACCCCCCCCCCACGAAAAATGGAATCATGTAAAATATCATCAAGCATCAAAAATCAATCTGGTAGGGGATACGAAATTTATAAATTTATCTAAAAAGTAATACTTATAAATCTATCAGAGATTTATAAAAAATATTATATTTATTATAATAATATGAAAAACAATCAATAGAGGTGAATACATTGGGAAGGCATTGGAAACGTGTACTCTTGATTGGGGGTTAAAGATTATATTTACTATTATTGTAGATAATGCAACTTCAAATGATACAACTTTTACTTTCTTCAAAAAGAGAATGTTAAATTGGGGTGGGGGGGTGTATTGTGTGGGAAATTGTAAATTCCTTCAAATGTTATGTATTGCATATGTAATTAATTTAATTATTACCGAAGGCTCAAAGGGTTTGAAACCTTCAGTGAAACGTGTGAGGAAATCTATGAGATATATTAGAAATTCTCCTTCTATAATTAAATTTTTTTTTTAAAGATTGTGTCGAGTAAGAAGGTATAGAGATTAAGAGAACATTATGTTTAGATGTGGATACAAGGTGAAATTCCACCTATTGATGTTAAAAATGATGCCACAATTTGAGAAAGCATTTGAGAGGTATGAAGAGCAAGATCTGTACTTTGCGACTGATTTAGTGAAACATGGGGTTCCGAATTCCAGTGATTGGTCTAGTGTTGGGAAAATTGCAGGTTTATTGAAATACATTTATGAGATGACGTTACATATTTTAGGTTATTTGTATGTTATTTCCCATTCTTTTTTAATGAGAGTGGTGATATGTGTTGCATCTTGAAGAAATAGGGTGATGGTCATGAAATCAAAGACTTGGGTACACTATGAAATCAAAATTTGATAAGTACTTGGGGGTGGGGAGAAGGGATCTTGAGAACATGAACAAAACCATCTTTTTCGAAATGTTTTTGATACTCGAGATAAACTTAAGTACATGTAGTGTTCTCTTGGTGATATATATGGTTTTGAAAAGGGTAGTGCATTATTTAAAAATGTGAATGATGAGCTTTCTGTGTTTTTTTTTTTTGTGGAAAGATATAAGAATAAGTATCAGCCACTTAATGATGCATTGACCAATAACAACCTCTCAAGTTATAGTTCTAATTCTACAATCACTGATTCCAGTTCTAAGAAAAATTATGAAGATACCAATGTATGTCTTGAAAGATCAATTTAAGAATCGAAAAATGGAGAATGGGAGTGGTAGAACTAAAAAAACTAGAGCTTTACTTCAACGAGGCTATCTTAGAGGATTTAGAGGATCTTGATATGTGGAAGTGGTGGAATGTCAATTCGGGAAGATTTTCCTTTTTTTCTAGAATGACTCGCGATATATTGGCTTTCCCTTATGGAATTTCTATATTCTTGCCTCCACACTATTTACATTTTTTATTGCTCTAATAATTATTTCTATTTATTTATGTCTTAACCAGGTAGAAGAGTTCTAAATGTGTCTAGGAGCTTATTAAATCTCAATATTGTTGAAGCCTTGGTATGTGCACAAGATTGGTTACGAAGTTCAAACAAACTTATGTGTGTTGAATAACTATAAGAAGAACTTGAAAAGTTTGAAAAATGTTATTTATTTAAGTTTATGGTTTTTATATTATGCCTTTTGCTTTATAATACTTTATTTTAATAATAGACTTTTATACTTTTTGTATTTTAGAGCTGCCTAATGTAGGGATCGAACAGACATTATCAAACACCAGTTAGTTTGTTGGTGCTGTTTTTGAACCTTCTTGTGCTGTTGTTGTTGTTATTGTGATGTTGTTGTGTTGTTGTTGTTTCTGTGATGTTAGCTGTTTGATGTTGCTGTTTGTTGTTATTTTCATTTGTTTCTGCTGTGTTTTCTATTTCTATGGCCGATGAATTCTATAGTTGGTGTTTGTTGCTGCTGTTAGAACTTGGCTCATTACTTTTATTTTTAATTATTTTTGTTTTCTTTCTTCTTTTTTGGTGGTGTTGTGGATGCATTAAGACAATTATTTCTATTTTTTAATTCTTAAAACTTTAAGAAAGGTTATGTTATGATTTCTGAACTTCGAAGTCTAAATTATTTGGTGTATTGTATTGTTTTATTAATCTTGTGACTTGTCATTACTTTATTAATAGTTGGAAACTTGGAATTGGGTCAACTAGGGATTGGGCCTGAAAATTAAATGATATCCGGCCCAATCAAAATTAAGTTCAAAACAGACAGAATCAAGCCATTTTTCAGTTATGTTAATGTTCGATTTTTAGCCTAATTTTGGTTCGATTCGATTTAAAAATTTTAGAGCATTTAAGTTTTGATTTTTGGTTCAGTTTGATTTTCGGCCGAACCGACTGAATGCTCACCCCTAGTCCCGGGTTTTTGAGAAAGCTCGCTTCGAGTACCCCATGGAAAATTAATCCGAACTTAGAAAATTATAAGACATGAACTGATCAAATGCCACTATAGAGAATTATAGAAACTTACCATCACTATCGCGCCAGATGAGCTCGGCCATACTCTGAATGTTTTGGAGCAACTACAAACAATAGTTGCATCTAAAGAAATAAATCAAGCAGCATATCTATTATAGAAAATGACTACGGTGCCTTCACGGTACCATGCCCCCCACCCCACGTGCATTTACATCCGTCCATCTTTTAATATTTATAACTTTAAATTGATTTAATGGTTGATAATAGGTGAGGAATGGTACCTTCACGGCACCGTAGAACTTCACTCTATTATAATATAAGTTGCACAACATAAGTATATATCCACTGTATTGATAATGTAGAAAAAGCAGTGGTAAGTTTGAGGTTTGACAATCACAAACATGGTTAGTCCGGTCACGGCAGCACCAATCACCACCTCTACAGAACCATCTGGCCACCGCCACACTTGCTGGAGGCACCCCTAATAACAACACACACAACTATGAAAAGTTAATAAACCACCACAAAATCGAAATTCAATTGGGTCGAACTTCAGTTGCCAATTATGGGATACAACAATCGATGTCAACTTTAGGGGCACGTTTCTAACTTGGCGTGAGGTAGCGTCGGTGGGAGAATAGTTATGGCATCGACTTTGCTCATGGCAATGCACTGCCTGGATATGCGGCGTCAAAAGCGGAGGTGGAGACGATGACGAGGATCCTGACGAAGGAGCTGCAGTGATTACCTTCAACACCGTTCATCACCAATTCTCTTCTAAATATATCTCCAGATCGGTAATGGGCTGAGAGAGAGAGAGAGAGGAGGTATTTTTGACAGAAATTATATCTACTTTGGACAAAAAAAAAAAAGTGAAACCTAATAGACCAAAAAGCCTTATACATATATTTATTGATTAATCCTCCATCATTTAATATACGAGGCAATTGTTTTGATTCTCTCCAAAACTATTTTCTTTCCCCAAAAGAAATTTTTTTGGTGCAAAGCCACAAATGTTGACTTTTCAACTGTTTTTTTTTAATTTAAATCTCACAACACACAACTGTTGACTTTTCAACTGCTTTTTTTTTTTTTAAATTTAAATCTCACAGCACACAATTATTGATTTTTCAACTATTTTTTTTAATTTAAATCTCACAGCAGAAAGTTGTTGACTTTTCAACATAGGTTTCAAAAATGCAGTCGTGTGTTTTTAAAAAATCTCAAATTTTCAAGTAGCTAAATTTCGGATATTATGGCTAAAAATTAGGATATGATTGCTTAAATTTTTGAATTTGTGAACCAAGATTTTTTGAATTTTTTAAAGCTCTGAATTGAGATTTTTGAAAAATTAATTTCGGTTTTTTGAAGTCTCAAAATTTTAAATTTGTGAGCAACATAACTTGATTTTTTAACTGCCCAAAACTCACAAATTTAAATATATATATATATATATCCATTTCTTAGGTTTTAAAATCAGTTTTTCTATCATCTAATCAGTGATTACAATGATAAAGTTAGTTTATATAATAGTCAAATGTTCAGATTTGATTAAAGATAAACTGTATTTTTTGGTATTTTGAATTGAAATAATAGATAAAGCAAGCATAATAAAAGCAACTATAAAAATAAATTAATCACATGCCCCGAATAAAGAAAAATAAAGCATGAAAATATATTAAACTCGAGGCACTAAGAAAAAAGTCGGGATCCAAAAAAACAAAGTAAGACATCAAACTTTAATAAATTACAGGCCCCAAAATATAATTATTTTAGCAAAAAATAATAAAAACATTAAAGCATATTAAATTGAACAAATATTAATCTTTTTACATAATTAAGAAATCTGGTAATTCTACAATAAATTTATTTTAAAAAATCGATAGTTGATTTAAGGGGAAATTGTCAAATAGTACCCCAGGTGGAGGTCCATTTGTCAATTACTCCTCCATCCAATTTTAAGTCAAATAGTACCTACTTTTTGCCAAATAGTCCAAAATTGTGATATGAATATACCACAATACCCTTACTATTAAAATAATAATAATAAAATGGGGCCACATGCTGCCGCCATCGGAAAATTTTTCGACGATTTTTTTTTTTGCCCAGCAAATATAAAGTTAGCCGCTGGCCAACTGGAAAATTTTCCGGCCGCCGGAATTTTTTTTCGGTCACATTTTTTTTTCCTGATCATCTGAAAATATTTTCCGGTTGCCGGAATTTATTTTCGGCCTTTTTTTTTTTTCTGCCCAAAATTTCTTACTGTATGTCTTCCGAATTTCTTACTACATGTCCATGGAGTCAGTGCAGTCAGTTTTTTTTCAACCCAGATATTTTTCTTACTATATGTCTAAATTTTTTACTATATGTATGTATTTCTTACTATATGTGCAAACATTTCTTACTATATGTCCAAAAAATAATTCTTACTATATGTCCGAATTTCTTACTATATGTAACAGATTTTTTATTTAATGTCRAAAAATTCATACTTGATGACAAAAAGTATTTTATTTGATTGCAAAAGTTTCTTGCTTTGATGTGCAAATATTGTTATGTATTTTTTACTTATTACTTTTTTTTTTTACATATTACACACTTTTGTTTTGCCAAAAAAAAATAGAGAAAAAAAATTCTTGCTTAATAGCAAATTATTATTATGTATTTTCTTATTTAATACAAATTATATATTATTATTTTATAGTGAAATTTCATACATTATGTTCAAAAAATTAATAAAAATTCTTACTTTATATCCTTTAAAGTAAGAAATTTTGTTATTTTATATTCGAAAAAGTAGGAAAAGTTCTTATTTTATAGTGAAATTTCTTACTTTATTTTCTAAAATAAAGATATTTTAATTTATTTTCAAAAAAAAGAAAAGAAAAAATCTTACTTTATAGTGAAAATCTCATACTTTATGTATGAAAAAGTAAGAAAATTTCTTATTAAAAACTTCTTATTTTATAGTGAGATTTTTAACTTTATATTTGTTGGGAAAAAAAAAATCTCCCAGGAAAATTTTCCGGCGGCAGGCGGCGGCCGGACAGCAGCAGCGGTGGGGGTGGCCGGCGGGAGGTGGTGGTGTATTGTTTATTGATATTATTATTATTATTATTATTATTATTAGGGGTAACCTTGTAATTGTATATTTGTGGTTGGACTATTTGACATTTTGTATAATTAGTCATAGTATTTGACAAAAATATATGTTCCTATGTAGTATTTGGCAATTGCCCCTTGATTTAATACGATTTACTTGCAGAATTAGAATTCTAAACAAAGAGAGTACAGTAAATCAGGTTTTTGATTTCATACGATTTGTTTGCCTAATTAAAGACATTAAATTTATGGAAAATGCAGTAGATAAATTTTTTTAAAATAAAATCAACCAATAAAAATGTACGAAAAAGAATCCAAAACAAAGAAAATACAGTACATCGGATTTTTATTCAATATTGAATAATTATGAATTTCAAGTTCGAATCATATTCTTTTAAAAATCAGATTTCATACGATTTGTTTGACTAATTAAAGATATTTAATTTATGAAAAATGCAACAGATTGATTTTTTCACTCTAAAATCAACAAAAAAAAGGTACAAAAAATAGAATTCTAAACAAAGAAAATATAGTACATCAAATTTTTATTCAATATTGAATAATTATGATATTTCAAATCGGAATCATATATATATATATATATATATATATATATATATATTAAATCAAATTTTATACGATTTGTTTGCCTAATTAAAGACATTTAATTCATGGAATAGATCTATTTTTTCGTTCCATAATCGATAAATAAAAAATGGACAAAAAATAAAATCAGATACAATATGTGTAATGAGGGGATACGAAATCATATCTGTTTGGGTTATCAGAATTCCAAAACTTGAATCTCCAGGGTTTCAACTAATTATCCATATAAATATAGGTTCCTATTCTTTGCAAATCAATTTCAATTCCCCACCCGAATGTGTCTATGTTATTTCTCTATTTTTAAAACTTGGGCAGCAAGTATTTTTAGAACGATGACCAAACGAATAAAAAAGAACTTAAGCTTACAGTTATTCGATTTTCTGCTCGGTCAGGATTTGATGATAAGAAACAAAATACTTCCATGAAGATCGTTTTTCATGATTCGAATGTAATTATTGGTTATCAATAATATTATTATTGTATATAGATATATAGGCTCACTTAGTCTACTAATCTTTATCATTATATATAGATATATATGTTCGGATTGTTTACTAATATTTGATTAATGTATTGAATTGACTTACATTGTCTCTAATTATATAAAACACGGATGGCGAATTACTGGTGTTATAAAGAAGATCAATGTCAAGTTGTTCGAGAATCGAATATCTTATTATTATTATTATTATTATTATTATTATTATTATTATTATTATTATTAATATTATTATTATCATCATTATTATTAAGTATTTGTTTTTTTGTATGTATATGTGTATGTATGTATATACTATAATTAATCTTGTATTGAAATAAGATATTAGAATAATAATTTTGGATATTTTATTTTATTTGATTTTTATATGATTCTGAATTGAACTAAGATATTATAATAATAATCTTATTCATTTTTAAAGTATATAAAGAGAGTGTGTATGTTTATGTGTATGTGTATGTGTATGTATATGTGTATGTATGTATATACTTTATTAATTTTGAGTTTAAATAAGATATTAGAATAATATCTTATTCTAATATTATGTTAATTTAAATGTATTGATTGGTAATGTTATTAAATCTATTATGTTTAATTAAAATCATGTATCTGGTAATGTATTGATTTAAATTCAAGATACTTCAATTTTTTTAAGATTACGACCTTTTATACGTAGGGTTATCTTGTCATGTTATGGATTTGGATCCGGATATATGGTTAGGCTTATCAGATTTTAAATTGGACTCAAAATAATTGAGTTTCTCAATTGTTAAGTGGGCTCAGAATAAATCATGGTTTGGGTTGGACTTAATTATTAAATAGGTTTTAAGTTGGTTGAATTTGATTAATTCTATTATCAAATATTTCTAAATTATATTTATTTATTTTAAATTTTATAAAAAATTTAAAATTAGATTATGATGTTTTTAAAATTTTTCGATTGTGTTTAAATTAAATCGATTATGCATTATTGTATATATTTCAATTTCCATGCGGGTAGATTAATTTACTTTGGTTTATATATTTGATTATCTAATATGATGTAAGGTATTTTATCAAAATGTTTATTATTTATTTTTGTTTAATTTAAACTTTATATATGGTACTGCATATATTTGATCTTTTTTTAAATATCAATCCCTATTAATGTAGATTAATTTAATTTAATTTTCTTATTTTATGAATAATAAATTTATTTCAAATGTTTGTAGTTGTAAAATTATATTACAATATTTTCAGATTTTTTTTATCAAATACGTTAGTATTCAATGAATTATCAAAATGATTTAGTTGTAATTATATAAATTTAATTTACTAAGTAAATATTTTATGAATTACATATATATTTATATATTTGATAAAGCATTCTATTTAATATTTCTCCATATTTTTTTTTTATTTTTTTGACTTTTTAAATCTTAGTTGTTTCTTTAAATAATTTTTGGCATGCTTCATGTATGTTTTCTTTATTTAATGGCACAAGTACTATTCTCATAAAAGAAAAATATATGTATGTATTTATGTATTTTATTAATTTTTAAGTACTTTATTCACATATTATGTAGATTAATTTAATTTAATCTATAATATATTATTAATCATAGAGTAAATTCAATTTGTTTGTAATCGTAATTTGAAGTGAAAAGCTCATTAAGTTTATATATATTTGTATGTATGTATATACTTTATTAATTTTGAATTGAATTAAGATATTAGAATAATATCTTATTCTATTATTATGTAATTTAAATATATTATCTGGTAATTTTATTAAATCTATTATGTTTAATTAAAACTATATGCATCTGGTAAGTATAGATTTGAGAGTTTTATTTTAATTTCTATTCACGTGGATTAGTTTAATTTACTTTATTAATTCTTTTTATGAATGAATTGTGTGTAATTGTAAATTTAGATTATGAGATTTTTTTTATTTTTTTTAAATCCAACAGTGGGAATGACTTCTTAGAGCGATTTGCACACGCTGAATTATTGAATGATATAAAGTGTTGTGGGGTGTCTAATCACGAATTGCATCTGAAGGTGGGACTCCCATTATGTTATTGAGTAACATAGATCACTCCATGGGATTATGTAACGGGACGAGATTGGTTGTTACAAGACTTTCTACGCACGTCCTTAAATGCAAAATTTTAACCGATGCAAAGGTAGGGGAAAATGTGTTGCTTCCCCGCATGAGTCTAACGCCTTCTGAGGTTATAATATTTTTCAAAGTTTAAACGAAGACAACTTTAGCTCATGATTTCATATGCGATGACGATAAACACGAGTAAGGGTCAATCACTTTCGAATATCGATCTTTATTTGAAAAATCTCGTGTTCAGTCATGGTCAGTTATATGTTGCTTTGTCGCGTGTCACCCATCGAAGGAGTTTGGAGATATTAGTTTGTGGTGATGACGATTTGGAATTGAACATGACCAATAATGTAATTTACAAAGAATTATTCACTAACGTATAATATTAACGTTCATATATATAATGTGAATTCGATTTATAATTTATGTAGTGTTGATTTTTTTAGTTATATCTCTTCATCTCTATCTCTCTGTTTATTTATATCTTCACATCTATATCTATCTATCTATATATATATATATGTATATTAAAGGAGAGGTCTGGAGAGAGAAAAAAAGATGAGTAGGAAAGAGAAAAAATACCACGTAAATGACATGTAGGATTATTTTCTTTTTTAGTTATGTAGGAATTTTCTTAACATAATTATGATAGATACCTTATTTAATATTATTATGATTAGGTTTCTTTTTTTTAATTAAAAAGCCACCTTGAATTAGTTTCCTCTTTTAATTATGTAGGAATCTTCTTAACATAATTAGAATAGATACTCTAATTAATATTAAAATAATAAAAATTAATATTARATATATATARTTATATACATATTATAATATATATATATATAATCACTTATATGTTATTTTGATTTTRATTTTGAGTTATTTTTTAACTTTTTTTTGTTATTTTTTTCTCATTTCGAATCCAACAATATCAAATTCGTCAGGTTTTCTCAAAAATAATTTGATCACTTTATTTAATTAAATTATAAAAAAATTTAAAATACAATATAATTTGATATTACTTTTATTGGCTATCAACGTGTTGTTTATAAAATATTATTACGATTCAACACTTTTTTATATGAATTGATCTCATAAAATAATGTATTTTATTAATATCTCAGAAATCGCGTAAACAATACAAGTGCAAACCCAATACTAAGTGGAATGAACACTATGACATCAACAACAATAGATTTGGAAAAATATCAACTAATTCGAAAATAAAAAAAAAGGGGAAGCCTGCCTCTGAAAGCAAATGTTGCTAAACACAGTAATTTTGAAAGCATTCATGTCATACTTAATTTCAATTGAAATTCAAAATTAAATTTATTCTGTTAGGTATGCATTTATATTTTACATACTAACCCCTTCAACATCATTTTAATATTTATATTTTATTAATACTTACACTATCATTTGGTCATTGTGCGGAGAAAAAAATTATCTTCACATGAAATTGTAGACCTACAATCCATGCTAGACAGTGAAAACAATAAAAAAAAAAACCATGTAAGAGAGAAAAAAAAGTCACATAGGATTATTTTTCTTTTTTTAAATTATATAGGAATTTACTTAATATAATTAGGATAGATACCCTAATTAATATTAAAAATAATAAGATCATATATATATATATATATCACTTTTATGTTATTTTGATTTTATTGTGAGGTTTTTATATTTTTTATTATTATTATTTTTATTGTGAGTCCAATAATATCAAATTTGTCACTTTTTCTCAAAATTAATTTGACCACTTTTTTAAATTAAATTATATTAAAATGACAACATAATTCATTATTTATTTTATTGGCTATCAACATGTTACTATCAAATATTATTACGATTCAATACTATTTTATTTGAATTGATCTCATAAATAATTTTTAATATTAATGATGATTTAGTTTTTTTAATTATGTAGGAGTTTTCTTAACATAAATAGGATGGATACCCTAATTAATATTAAAAAAATTAACAAGATCATTTGAATATATATATATATGAGTCCAACAATATCAAATTTGTCAATTTTTCTCAAAAACAATTTTACCACTTTAATTAAAATATGCAAAATTGCACAATGCAATACAATGTAGAATTTGTTTAATTGGTTATCAACATGTTATTTATCAAATATTATTACGATTCAGTACTTTTGATTTGAATTGATTTCTTAAAATAATGTATTRGTTACTATCTCAGTAATCATGCAAAATAATACAAGTGCGAAACCAGCATCGAGTGGAATGAACATTGTGGCATTAACTATAATAGATTCGTAAAAATATCAAATAATTGTCTATTAGTTGTTGGTGATATTGATCAACAAAGTGGTAGCAAGAGAATTGCAGTAGAAAAGAGATCTGGTAATTTGAAACGTATCAACGAGTTGCATCCTTTGTACGTTGCTCTACACTATCCATTACTATTTCCATGTGGCGAATACAACCACAGGGAAGACATATCTTTTTCTGAACCTCGAAAACTTAAAGGCAAAGGTAAACAATATGTGAGTCAGATGGAGTTTTTTTCTCACCGATTGCATGAAAGAGGCACGGAGGTACTCACTATTCTATATAGTCGGCGACTCACACAAAAATTCATAATTGATGCATATACGATTATTGAGTCTTCAAAATTGTGGTACGTTAGAACTCATCAAAAAAATTATGAAGTGAGATTTATAGTAGGATTGTCGATGTAGTGTTATGAGGTGAGGCAGATGGCTGGTACTCATGTTGTCTTACCCACGACATTTACTAGCGGTTCTCCAGAGGTCGTTTCACATAATTTTTTCTATACTGAATTGTGTAGCTTATTTATATGTTAAATAGTGTAACCAATTTAGATCTATCAAGTATTTGTTTAAATAGGGTAATAAATATAGGGACAATTCCCGTTTACTCCAATAGAAAAATATTTATTCCCAAAAAATCCATTGAAAAGTATTGATTCTCATTTAATCAAATTAATACATAAAAGTACAAATTTATCCTTACTAACGAATTCTATACTACATTCATAAAATCTCATACTACGATTCCATACTACATTTACAAAATTTCATATAAGGAAGGGAGTCAAAGATGGAGGTTACAGGGCAAAAAAATCTACTATTAGGGCCTTTGATTTTAGGGGTATTAAAGACCATTTAAATTGTAACTTTGGATTTAATGGTAAGTATTTGGTTTACATGGGATGAAAAGATTTGGAGTGATTATATGAGAATATATTTGTACACATGTGTATTGAATGAGAATTATTCCATAAATATAACTATAGGTTCACTATAACATTTTATCAGAACAAATGTGAGGATGTAGAGGATAAAAATATTGATGAGATCAACATGTATTATGATTGTCATTGCATTTTTCCATGCGAAGCGGCGCGGAGAATATTAGTTTATGGAATTTAGTATAAAACTCCACCTATCATGTGTTTGAGTTTTTATCTTTCAGAAGAGCATAATGTATTGTATAATGATAATGATCACGCAAGTCAAAAACACCATAGCATGTTTTAGGTTGGTTCGAGATAAATAAGAAAAATCTGGAAGCATGGAGTTTGCCTTATGTTCAGTTTCCTAAAAATAAAAATTAGTACTCAAAAACAAAAGAATGGACACCTAGGAAACTAGATTTGTTTTCATTAATACGAATTTACTATATTCCGCCAAAATTGATAAAGTAATGGATGCAATATATTTAACCAAGAGTGGTGTATTTCTCATCTATAGACATAGAGGATGCTTTCTACAACTGTTAAATCTAATAGTGTAATTGTTCTTAATGTAATATCTAATGACATAACTTTTATTCTTCTTCGAAAGGAAGAACTGGGCATTCTAGATTTAGGGTTACTTTTAATATCCACCAAGATTTCGATCATTACTGGTACTCCACTTGCAAAATTAATGATGGATGCGCGCATCTCATTACTTGGGACGAAACTCCAATGATGCATAACCATTATTTTGAAACTCTGGACAAGACATTTTAAAACTTGATGATATTGCAAAATAATTCTAATACACAGCTTCCATTTGGTAACAAAATAATAATTCTTAGTGGAGATTTTTATCAAATTTTTCCGGTTGTTCCAAAAAGTATTAAACCAGACATAGTTCACACAGTGATCAAATATTCGCATTTATGGACTCATTACATAGTTTTGAAGTAGACCAAGAATGTGGTGCTGCAAAATCACAATTCAGATCTCAATTGTGTCAAGTTAAAGAAAGTTTTCAACTTGATAAATAGTATAGGAGATGTAATAGTTGGAGGACCAAATGATGGTATCGTTCAAATTAAAATCTAAGTTATCTATTATTGAAAGATGATGGTGACCATGTTCTGTCAATTGTGGCGAGCACATATTCACAATTTGGAAAAACTACTGAATGTTTCGCTTATTTGGAGGGTCGGACTATTCTTTCCCCAACACTTGATGTCGTCGATTTGATTAATAAATATATGATGTCATAAAATTATGGAGAATGTGAAGTATATCTTAGCTCTGATAATGCATGCAAATCTGACTCAAATATTGACATATTGTAGGACGTCCACTCACTAGAGTCTCTAAATACCATTAAATGTTATGGATTGTCTATATGAGCAAAAACTAAAAATTAGAATTCCACTCATGTTGTTGAGAAATATCGATCATTCCCTTGTGTTGTGTAATGTTAGTTGTTAACTTGACGGTCATATTGTATAGGCTAATATTTCTCAAGGAAGCAATGCAGGTGAATTGTTGTTAATCCCTAGAATGACTGTCACACCATCCAGTTCGAGGTTCCCTTTCAAGTTCCAACGATGACAATTTCCTCTGATCGTGTCATATGTGATCCAAACTTTTGTGCACCCCTTTTTAATAAATTAATTTAAAAGCACGTTAGTTTGCTCGCAAGAGTACGAGGTAACTGTAGGGTGATAAGTTTGACTCGAGTCGTATCTCTCGAGGAAACAACTGTTCGGTCTTTCGGATGTTTTTCTCAATTTATGAACTAAAATAAAATACATGTGCATTTGGAGTTTTAAAGGAGATTGAGTTGATCATTATAAACTAAAGCAATAATTAAACTAAGACTAATTAAACTAATTATTCTAACTAAATTATCAACTACGAGCAATAATTTAAACTATCAATATTACGCAATCATAAATTAAACCTAATTAACGAATCTAAGAGCATGAGCATAAGAAATTACCACTAAGCAATGAATCATAAGAATCTAAGATTAACGAATAACTAAGCATAAATCAACTCGCATAAATAAACTAAATTAAACCAATATCCAAGCATAAAATAATCAAGCTAATTAAACTAGTTCTAGCATTAACTAAGCAGTTAACTAAGAATTAAACTAAAAAAATTAACTACGAAATTATCTACGAGTTTAGAGTACTTATTGGAACTAACGAAAGTAGTAAAAAGCTCTAGCTATTCCGGAGTTTGAATGTTGATCTTGGGCGAAGATTGAATCCCGAACTCAAATTCGATATTTTGGACGCGTTGTTCTTAGATCCTTGATCTCCGCCTTCAAATCTCGTTATGAGATGTGGAATTATTGTTATTGGAAGCTACGGAACCCTAGGTGGTCGTGTCTCTGGTGTCTCTCTTCTTAAAAATCCGAAATATAGAGGGTTTATATAGATATTGCAAGTCTTGGCGCACAAGAAACCCTAAAATCCGAATTCTGGGCCGTCGCGTCGACGGTGCGTCGACTGACGCGCGCTGGTGCTCGGCGTCGGTGCTGCATGGGCGTGCGCTTCGGCTGGGCGGGTGCGTCGACTGACGCGGGCTTGCATCGATGCTTCAGCAAGTTGCGTCGACGGTGTGTCGACTGACGCTCCTTCAGTCGACGCTTCAGCAAGTTGCGTCGACGATGCGTCGGCCTTGCGTCGACTGACGCGGGTCATGGCTCGCGTCGACGGTCACGTCAGTCGATGCGACTGAGTGTCTGCCTCCGTCTCTCTCTATCTTTTACTACTCGTTTCGCCGGAAAGCTCGTTCTCCTATTCTTGAACATCGAACTTCGTCTATTACACGCTGAACTCTTCCGGTTACTTAGCTGTAAGGTGAAAACAACGAAATATCACCTATTTGCCTCAATTACGAATAAAATACGGTAAAATAAGTCAGAACTATAAAAATACGGAATTATGCTTAAATCGTCCAACTTATACCAAAAACAAATAGAAAAACGTACTAAAATACTAATAAAAATAAGGACAAATCTACTCTAATCAACTACCCCACGCTTTATTGGTTTGTTCGTCCTCGAACAAACGATAATTTCAAAGTATAACTAGAATGAAAATTAGTTCAAGCAAAGAGTCGTGCTATGCTACATACGTAATTCTGAAAATATAGGTACAAGTCATGCAACGTCAAACACTTGACCATTATTACATTGTCGCTTCAAAATAAAATCATGCTTCCTCACGAAAGATAATATATATAAGTACGCTCAAAAGCACTCAAGTATTTTCTGCATGGGATGTGTACACACTCAAATCATACAATTACATGCACAATAAGTAAGCACCGAAAATCAATCTCTTCTCAATCGCAAATTAAGTGTGCTGTCAAAACTAAGAATCAGAAAAGGTCTTTACGGGTTGTAGTGTAAGGCTCTTTGGACGGGTGTGGAATATATAAGTCGTGTGGCTAATCGCTCACTCAACCTAATCTAATCGAGAAGCACATTGCTTCACCTCGTACAAAAGTAAAAACCTCACTTAGCTCTCATAACGTAGCTTTAAAAAGGCTATTCCTCAACTCAAAACTCGTAAACCGACTGAAAGCTCAAACCACTTAAGTACAATTGAAGCTTATAGCATGCTTCTTACACAACTCTTGCCTTCTAATCATTAGACTTCATAAAATAAACAATAAAATTCAAGCCTTTATAAGCGAGGTAGGCAATTACTAGCACAAGACCCACCATCTTTCTTATCATTTTTTTTATTTTTCCCCCGTTTATTCTTTTTATGGGGTTTCTCTCTTTTTTTTATTTAATTATTTTTTTTTAGATGGTGGTCCTTACTCACAAAATAATAAATTCCTAATAACAATTCCAAGATTCAAATAACCAATAAAAATACGAACTCCTACCCCACGCT
The DNA here is from genome assembly GCA_014905375.1 of Phtheirospermum japonicum. Lineage (NCBI taxonomy): Eukaryota > Viridiplantae > Streptophyta > Magnoliopsida > Lamiales > Orobanchaceae > Phtheirospermum > Phtheirospermum japonicum. The sequence goes on from BMAC01000478.1 coordinate 415,079, forward strand.
TTTAATGGGTTGTAGGAGTCGTCTCAAAAACACTCATGGCTATAGGCATGGATAATTTGGCTATGATTGGCTCATTCGAAATTTATAGTGGCTAAAAATATATGGATATGGCCGGAATAGGGTTTTATATGTGCCTTAACGTCATGTTCAAAGTCGACTACACACAGCGGTTTCAAAGAGATATCAAGACTGAAACTTATTCACGTACATGCAATGATGATAATCACTCAGGCTACTCGCTGGCTTTTTGCATGAAAATTTTTGAATTGACGCTGCTTTTAAGGTTTTGTGAAATCAATTT
>BMAC01000478.1:423814-445583 GCA_014905375.1 Phtheirospermum japonicum
AAGTAGTTTAAAAATGCCAAAGGGTCCTCATGGACATTTCCGTGAAAATTCGGGAGTAAGTTAAGTTGATGTGGTTTGATTTCGACTGCCCTTGCGGTAGGTCCAAGAACAATGGTGGACCTAAAAGGTACAATCTTTGGACGTGCTAAATCGCGCTGTCTTGGTGCTCGATCTCCCCTCGGTTCTCTAACTCGGTCATCAGCTCGCTCGTACTGGTCATCATGCGCGTAATGGTGCTCGCGCTCGTATCTCCTTCCAAAATTGTTTTGCTCGTAACCATGATCTTGATTCTCCAACCACTTGTTCACGTGCCTTTGATTGTTAACATAAGCATTATGCTGCAGAAAATTCTCATTCCTAAATGCCATGTTCTCGATGTTGTGTTGACGCATGACATTGTTGTTCACCTCTTTGTTTTGCCCATATTTGCCAAGTTGGGTTGGTGATTGACTATGTTGTGCTGCTGGTTAACTCCTTCGTTTCTCCCCTCGTCTCGTCTCACGTTCTCCATGTGTTGCTGACAATTAGCCCAATTGGCTCGGGGTTGTGGTTGTCCATGCAGAATGATTGGTTCACTACCATACCCATTTCGAATGGGGCGTGGTGGTGATCTCGGTGGTGAATCGGCGTTTCGAACCGAATGTGCTCCTAACATAATGTCGGGAACTTGATCGCAAGCAAAATCAGTTGTTGTCGAGGAATTGTCCTCGGGAATAAAAGCGGGTCTTGGTCTTGGCGGATTTGAACGGTAAATGTTGTCAATGAATGGTACAAGGTCGCGTTGAAGTGATCGCCTTCCTTGCATAAACTCAACAACACGTCAACGTACCAAGTGGCAAAAACCAAGTGCGAAAATAAAAATAATAAAGAAAAGAAACTAATAAATCAAAAAGAAAATGAAATGAAAAACATCTTAAATTCCTACTCGTTGCTTCCCCGGGAACGGGCCAAAATTTTGATCCAAACTTTTGTGCACCCCTTTTTAATAAATTAATTTAAAAGCACGTTAGTTTGCTAGCAAGAGTACGAGGTAACTGTAGGGTGATAAGTTTGGCTCGAGTCGTATCTCTCGAGGAAACAACTGTTCGGTCTTTCGGATGTTTTTCTCAGTTTATGAACTAAAATAAAATACATGTACATTTGGGGTTTTAAAGGAGATTGAGTTGATCATTATAAACTAAAGCAATAATTAAATTAAGACTAATTAAACTAATTATTCTGACTAAATTATCAACTACGAGCAATAATTTAAACTATCAATATTACACAACCATAAATTAAACCTAATTAACGAATTTAAGAGCATGAGCATAAGAAATTACCACTAAGCAATGAATCATAAGAATCTAAGATTAACGAATAACTAAGCATAATCAACTCGCATAAATAAACTAAATTAAACCAATATCCAAGCATAAAACAATCAAACTAATTAAACTAGTTTTAGCATTAACTAAGCAATTAACTAAGAATTAAACTAAGAAATTAACTACGAAATTATCTACGAGTTTAGAGTACTTATTGGAACTAATGAAATCAGTAAAAAGCTCCAGCTATTCCAGAGTTTGAATGTTGATCTTGGGCGAAGATTGAATCCCGAACTCGAATTCGATGTTTTGGACGCGTTGTTCTTCGATCCTTGATCTCCGCCTTCAAATCTCGTTATGAGATGTGGAATTATTGTTATTGGAAGCTATGGAACCCTAGTTGGTCGTGTCTCTGGTGACTCCCTTCTTAAAAATCTGAAATATAGGGGTTTATATAGATATTGCAAGTCTTGGCGCACAAGAAACCCTAAAATCTAAATTCTGGGCCGTCGCGTCGACGGTGCGTCGACTGACGCTCGCTGGTGCTCGGCGTCGGTGCTGCATGGGCGTGCGCGTCGGCTGGGCGGGTGCGTCGACTGACGCGGGCATGCATCGACGCTTCAGCAAGTTGCGTCGACGGTGCGTCGACTGACGCTCCTTCAGTCAACGCTTCAGCAAGTTGCGTCGACGGTGCGTCGACTGACGCTCCTTCAGTCGACACTTCAGCAAGTTGCGTCGATGGTGCGTCGACTGACGCTCCTTCAGTCGACGTTTCAGCAAGTTGCGTCGACGGTGCATCGGCCTTGCGTCGACTGACGCGGGTCATGGCTCGCGTCGACGGTCGCATCAGTCGACGCGACTGAGCGTCTGCCTCCGTCTCTCTCTATCTTTTGCTACTCGTTTCGCCGGAAAGCTCGTTCTCCTATTCTTGAACATCGAACTTCGTCTATTACGCGCTGAACTCTTTCGGTTAGTTAGCTGTAAGGTGAAAACAACGAAATATCACCTATTTGTCTCAATTACGAATAAAACACGGTAAAATAAGTCAGAACTATAAAAATACGGAATTATGCTTAAATCGTCCAGCTTATACCAAAAACAAATAGAAAAACGTACTAAAATACTAATAAAAATAAGGACAAATCTACTCTAATCAATATGCTATGATGATCAACAAAATTCAATGTCAATATCTCTCTCACGTTGGAATTTTCTTGAAGAAGCCTGTTTTCAGCCATGGTCAGTTATATGTTGCTATATCAAGGGTGACCAATCGTATGGGTTTACAAATATTGATCGACGATGATGAGAATAAACATAGTAATAAAACTACAGATGTTGTGTATAAGGAAATTTATCATAATTTGTAAAGTATATTTCGTCTAATAACAATCATTTTATGAATCGGGTTATATCATTTTGAATACTATTCGATCTTTAAATAATATTTAGATGATTTATATATAGGGAGCAGTTATGGTAAAATCATCTTTGGTGTGAGAACCAATGATGGTTCTTACCGAAATACACACACACACACACACAGATATGTATATATAACTTAAGTATACATATATACAATTATTTATTTAAATATTTTAATACATTTTAAACAATTCTTTTTATTTTAAATAAAATAAAATAAAAAATTATCGTGCAACGCACGAGTACAATACTAGTAGTATATAATAATAAAAGTAATATTAATATAATTTGCATTTTTATATTTTAACTTTCTACACCACAGTGTGCGAAAAAAAAACTAAAAACATTAAATATATTACTAAATAGTACGTGTGATGTACCATATACCCCACTATTCACACTTTGGGCTCCTATCCACGAGCCAAGTTCTCCACATAACACTACAGCCCAATATAACGGGCCTTCAATTCGTTGAAAGGCCCACCACACTTGAATAATCGCCACCCTCATCAAAACCCTAAACCCTAGCATTTCTGCAATCCTTTTTATCTTGCTGCCCAGTCCCCCGCCTCTAAACCGACCCCTACTTTCCCCATTTTTCCGCCAAAAAACCCTAACCCTAGCAATCAAACCTGCACCGTCATGACTGACATTCAGCTCTCTCACTCCGAGAAGACGAAGAAGAAGAAAAGCAAGACCAAAGAAGATGACCAACAAAACGACGCCGTCGATTACCTCATCAAACCCCAGAGCTACACCCCCTCCATTGACACCTCCCAGTGGCCCATTCTTCTCAAAAACTACGACAAACTCAATGTACGAACCGGACACTACACTCCCCTTCCCTCCGGTTACTCCCCCCTGAAACGGCCATTAGCCGAGTACATCAAATATGGCGTTTTGAACCTTGACAAGCCCGCCAACCCTTCCTCGCACGAAGTCGTGGCCTGGATCAAGCGCATCCTGCGCGTCGAGAAAACCGGCCATTCCGGAACCCTAGACCCCAAAGTCACAGGCAATTTGATCGTCTGCATCGACCGCGCCACGCGGCTGGTCAAATCTCAGCAGGGCGCCGGAAAAGAGTACGTTTGCATCGCCAGGCTTCATTCGAAGGTGCCTGAGGTCGCGAAAGTGTCCAAGGCTCTCGAAACCCTAACAGGTGCGGTTTTTCAGCGTCCTCCTTTGATTTCTGCTGTTAAGAGGCAGCTTAGGATTAGAACCATTTACGAAAGTAAGCTCCTCGAGTACGATGCCGATAAGCATCTAGTTGTGTTCTGGATCTCGTGCGAGGCGGGCACGTATGTGAGGACGATGTGTGTGCATTTAGGGCATTTGTTAGGTGTAGGTGCTCATATGCAGGAGCTGAGGAGGGTCCGGTCAGGTATTCTGGGCGAGAAGGATAACATGGTCACGATGCACGATGTGATGGATGGGCAGTGGATGTATGATAATTACAGGGACGAGAGTTATCTGAGGCGTGTGATCATGCCGTTGGAGGTGATCTTGACTAGCTACAAGCGTCTCGTTGTGAAGGACTCGGCCGTGAATGCCATCTGTTACGGGGCGAAGCTGATGATCCCGGGCTTGTTGAGGTTTGAGAATGATATCGAGGTCGGCGAGGAGATAGTTCTGATGACGACCAAGGGCGAGGCGATTGCGCTGGGGATTGCCGAGATGCCAACTGCTGTTATGGCCACTTGCGATCATGGGACGGTCGCGAAGATCAAGAGGGTGGTGATGGATAGGGATACTTATCCCAGGAAATGGGGGTTGGGCCCGCGGGCTTCGATGAAGAAGAAGCTTATTGCCGAGGGGAAGTTGGATAAGCGCGGGAAGCCGAATGAGAGCACGCCTGCTGAGTGGATGAGGAATGTTGTTTTGCCGACTGGCGGTGATGCGGTGGTTGCCGGTCTATCTGCGGTGCCCGAGGCAGAGAAGGCAGAGAGTGGTGGGTTGGAGGTTGAGGGTAAACCGAAGAAGAAAAAGGACAAGGGTGGGGAAGAGGATGGGGAGGGGGGGCGTAAGCGTAAATTAGATGAGGTTGGTGGCAGTCCTGTGTTGGAGGCTGTTGGTAAGAAAGTTAAGGTAGGAGGTGAGGAAGCTAAAGAGGAGAAGAAAGAGAAGAAAAAGAAGGACAAGAAGAAGGATAGTGAGGTGAAGGATGAAGCTCAGGTCTCGGATGAGGACAAGTCTGAGAAAAAGAAGAAGAAAAAGAAAAAGGATAAGAAAGCGGAAAATGGCGAGTCTGATGTTGTGGATGGTGATGATAAAGCGAGTAAAAGTGAGAAGAAGAAAAAGAAGCATAAAGATGGAGGAGAGGTTTAGATCGTATAGTTTATGAAGGATTTTGTTATGTCTGTTTTGGCTAACTGGAGGATTAAACCAGAGATCTCTGGTTTGATAGTAATAGTTCTCATTGTCTTGTTTAATTTTTAGTATAATGTTTCTTGAAGTCTTGTACTTTATTATCTTGGTTGCTTTTCCTTGATGAATTTGGTAATAATGTTTTGTGCGATTTCTTTTCCCCAGTAGAATGTTTTGTTCTGAAAATACTAGCCCAGTGTTTTGTATACATATATCAGCTTGATGGATGGCAAAAGTAAAAATGGTGGCTAAAGTTTTAAACCCTAATTGAACAACAATTAAGCAAATGAGGGAAATGGTCAGTCAGATGCATATCATGAGCAACATACAGGAAGACTTGATGAAAATACAAAAGCTAAGCACACGACACAAGATTTCAAAAATTCTCACAAGTATTAAAGCAAAAACTCGAGGATGAAAATTTACAAAATAAAGATGAAACAATGTAAAGATAAAACAAGTGTATCCTGTGAGAGTGTCTACGGTACTAAGTACCATTTTTCACTTTAAATCTTCTTATGTTATCGAAAGTGTTAACACATCTCGTGTGGAACCAACTCTCATAATTGCACAAAGAAGATATATATCAATATATATCCTATTGAGAGCGGTACTAAGTATCATTTTTCACTTTAATTCCCACCCTTACATTTTAATATTTGATAATAACTATTGGATTTAGTATAGTAACATAACTAGAATGGGCAAGTTTTATCACAATCTTTTAAGACCGAAACAACAAATCACCTATTTTCTCTCATTCAACAACCAAAAGAGTTTGAGAAAAAAAAAAAAAAATATCAGCACACCCACGATTTCAGTCCACCCCTATCGAGATCATCCACGTTCTCCTTCCTCCGATCATTTGGGTTATTTTCTTTCTCAAAATAATTTCGTTTTCATTTTTTCTCTATTTATATGGCTTCTATTGGAGGGCAATTCAGTTGTGCATCTTCGGGAACAAGAAGAAAGGGTCTACTCACTTTTATATATATGAGAACAAGAAGAAAGGTAAAATCATCTATCCCTTCGTCCATTGAAATTCGATTTCCCAAAAAATAATGTGGTATTTTCGATTTATCTTTTCCTAAAACTTTACATATTTCATTGTATATTTGCTATTCTTTTTGATGGTTATTCTTTGTTGTTGTGTTGTTGTTAATATGTTTGTGTCTTTTTTTTTTGTGTGTGTGTTGCCATTATGTTTAAAATTTGTTTTCTTTTTGGGGTTGTTAAAAAATTAGCTTGAGTCAATCATGTATGTCTTCCTTAGTTTATGTTATTATATAGTTATTATCAAGATTCATAATAACAAAGTTGAATGTACCACAACCCATAGGATAGAAAAGAAAAGCACAATCTTTGAAAAGAATTTATTCAAGTGAGTTTTTCCTCATTTTCTTAAAGTGTTGAATGTTATATTATAATCACGAGGTGTTTTCTTTTTGTCATCATTTTTATACTTTTCAGTTGGAAAAGAGTTTTAAGATCTGCCTAATGGATATAGGTTGAGAATTGTATTATAGTTGACCTGATTTTTCATTGTTAATAATAATTTATACATGTTCTTTTGAATTAATTATCAGATTCTATTAAGATTGTCCTCTCATAATCACTTAGAAATTCTTGCTTTGATAACAAGTAGCTTATGTGGGGGTTTCAATAATTGCTTCATTCAATAAGTGGTTTATATGAAAACCCTTAATAATATCTTTTTGATAATTCGAGTTTTATATATTTTGTTGCTATATCAATATTGACATAAATACATCGTAATGGAATTTTCTCGTGGCCTAATCAAATGTGAGTACACTGATATAAGTGGTGTAATGGATCTTCCTCTTCTTAATATATAAACTTCTTGAAGTGTTTACGGTGAGTTATTATTTCACTTTCATCCATAGTTCACTTAAATTATAGGGATAATTATACAAGTATCCCTGAGGTTAGCCTAAATACAGAAAAAAAAAAAAACAACCAAACTCTGATTTCCTTTCAAAATATCAAACAATTGCTCCTAAAGTTGCACAAATCAACAACAAATATCACAGGGATATATGTAATTTTAAAAAATATTATTTTTTTTACGAATTAACCAAACCTCAGGGTACTTTTTGTAATTACCAAAAATTCTAAAAATTTGATCATTCGTAGGAGATGGTCAGATACTATGTAAACCTTAATGCTAAAAAAAACCTTCTTTCTCTCGTATATCATGTCATATTTTATCTTTACTCGCGAAGTTGTTTACTGCATTTTGATTTAACGTAAAGTTTAATATTTTAGTTCATTTTGATTTTGAATAAAAATGATAATCTAAAATTCCAAACTGCTAATCTTGATTGTTGCTAGTGAAGATGGGATCAAAAAGGCCTAGAACCAATGATACCATTAGTCTAGAGAATCGCTTGAATACTATGGAAGAAAGTGTAAGTGACATAAGGAGTTGTACGGTAAATTTAGTTTTTGGTTTTTTAGATTTAAAGAGAAATATGTCTGAAATTAGAGACTTGATATTGGCTAAACTCGATGAGAAATCAAAGTCAAATGATGAGTCTAACTTACCTAATGCAAAATCGGATTCCAAAGATGATGAGTTCAAATATGAACAAGCATTAGGTGGTGTGGCTTCTTCAAATGCAAAGGTACTATATTATATCCTTTACATAATCAAGGATAGAGTATTTAAATTTTGTCTTTTGTAAGAATTAGACTCATGTTGCGTACACTTATATGATTTATTGTTGTATTAGATTCTCAAAGAACCGTTGAGAGATTCTGGCGGTGAACATAGTAATGTTTTGAACTATATCTTTAATGTAAAAGGAAGTTTAGAGTAATGCTTTTTTTTTGTTCTTCTTACATTTTAATGTCAAAATTTGAAGTTTGGTTGACATTTTTTTAAAAATATTATTGCTAGTAAAATAATTGTCGACATGATTGGAGAAATTGGGAATCGACGAGAGTTGCAACGAATACAAGCTTCCAAGTGGTTAAGCACAAACGTATATTCAATCATATTAAACTTTACAATATTTATGCCTAATTTATTATAACTAATTTGCAGATTTCAAACTTGTTTGTTTAGATCTTAACATGGAATAATCGAAATGGCAACTGTAAAAAAGTATCTAAAAATGGTATATGCCAACCATTTTCTTGGCGAGCCATTCATCTCTCACTTGAATTATTATTTATTTTGAAAAATGCAATATGTAAAATATTCTAAGAACTCCAATATATCATCTCCAACATCTGTAATGCGGGTTTTATCAATAATTCTTGCTTGAACACAAGTTTGGAGGAGATATGAAGAATATGAGATGGTACCATTTTCAGTTTTTGCAATGTTAATAAGTTAGCAAGTCAAGTAGGATTGATTAAAGGCACACTAACGTTACAACTTAATAAATAAATAGATCTTCATTCTGATGAATCTGAAAGGAAATAATTGGTGCTTGTGTGTTGTGGAGAGGTTAGGATAATGGATTCAGTCCAGCCAGAAAATTGCACTGAACTCCTTACAACTGTTAAAACTCTGGTAATTATTTTGGAGAAGATTTTTTTTAATTTTATAATTGTTTTGGAGTAAATTTCTTGTCTTGATGAATTTACTTATGGATTTCCACTATTTGGTAGGTTAATTGTCTCCATGATGCTTTAGAGACTTGCGTCGCCAATTATTTTACAAAAACTCAACATTTCGTACAGAGATGGCTCAGTGGGCACCACAACAACAAAACTCGTGAGTCACATTTATGTTTATAATTTTTAAGATTTTCAAATGATTAACAGGGTATTTTACACTTGAAATGAACATATTTAACAGTTGATTACTTTGTTAAATATACTATTTGCAGTTTTGACCGTTGGGTTTTCACGATAAGGTTCATGCAGCAATATGACAAGTTACGAGACAAAGATGGGATGAGTTTCCATACTGAAAATTCAAATTAGAGAGAATGAGAATGGCAATTGAGAATCTACCATGAAGCTAATATATTGAAGGACGATAGGTTGAACAAAATAACGTGTTTTTAAGTTTAATTGCTCAAATTTAAATTCAGTTTTAATATCGATGATAACATTAGAGTTTGGAATACAATAGTGTTGTGGAATTATAGATTTTATAAGTTATGTTGGGTTGTGTTCCCAAACTATGCTATGTAATATATTTTGTATTTTTTATGGAGACAATAATGCTGTTACGATTGTTGCTTTTAGAATTTCATGTATATAAAGTATCAATGAAGCTAATGTTTCTTTTTATTAATTTATAAAATTAGTTTTTTGTTTGTATTAATTTATAGATGGATGAAGTGTTTATAAGTAGTGTATGCTTGTACATTTGAAATTTAGGTATGTTTAAGTTAAATATTAGGGGCAGCTTGTAATTATTGAGAAATGTTTTTTTTTTGGTATTACTGTTAGTACTTTTCAAAATTTTATTAATTAGGTTAAAATACAGGGGTAGCTTGCAAATATGGAAATATGCTTGGAGGATTTTTGTAATTAGGTTAAACCTCAAAGGTATTTTGTACTTGTCTAGAAGTCTATAGTTGACTCCTTTTTCAAAAAGAGATTGCTACTATTTGTTTGTTACAATTTTTAAAAATAATTAGTATATACCTGAATGGATAGTTTTGTAAATATTTAAAGACATGTGAGTTGTTTTTGTAATTAATGTTTATTTGTACTTTTCAAATACAAAAATATTAAGTTATATTTCAGAGGTTGGTTGTAATTATTTCAAAGATGGTTGAGTTGTTTATGTAATTATTGTTTGAATGTACTTTTCAAAGTAGGTATAACTATATTAAATATCATGGGTATTTGTGATTATTCAAAGATGAGTGGGTTATTTTTGTAATTAGTGTCAGTATGTAATTACAAATCTTAGGAGAAATTTTGAAATAATTACAAACAACTCCCCAAGGTATAACCTATTTCCCCTACATTTGAGAAGTACAAACAAAGGAAATAACCAAAACTGCTCGTGCAATTCTTGATGCGGCCCTTGCTAGTAACACGCTTGGTAAATTCTTGAAGGAAGATAGTACAAGTTGTGAAACTCTGCAGGCTCATACAGAGCAGGTGAAGGGGAGCGACCTAGTGCTAGTGAAGAATAGTGATCAAAAGTACCTATTGCCATATGGTTTTGCAATTCATCATTCAAGCATGGTTAGAGATGACCGAAAAGTTGTTGAGGAGCTTTATTCAGATGGGCACGTACAAGTCTTGGTTTTTGCTGCAACCCTAGCATGAGGTGTCAATTTGCTTGCTCATACTGTTATTATCAAAGGAAACAAAATATACAATCCTAAAAAGGAGCATTGACTGAGCTAAATCCTTCAAATGTCATGCAGATTCTTGGTTGTGCTAAAAAGCCTCAATATGACACTTATGGTATAATAACAATATTTACAAAACTCCACTGATATATATACGAATTCTTTGTAAAAATTGGAACAAACAAATAGTAGCAATCTCATTTTAAAAAAAGGTACCAATATCACACTTTATTTTATTTTATTTTTAATTACTTTTATCGTCATCACTTATGTGTCTTTTATACTACTACCTTTTTGGGTTGGTAATAAGAACCCTAAGAAAGCGCGTTTCGCGGGCTGACTCCTTAGAAATAAATAATTTTACCTATTGCCAGATTTTCCCTCTTTTATTTTATTTTATTTTATTTTATTAAGAAAACATTGCAAATTAATAATGTGTACATACAAATAATCACTTTTTTATTAGGCTTCAAGAAAAAAAAAGGGCCTCAATAACGAAGAATAATTTCCCAAGAACTTGTCCATGTGACCCACTGTCAAAATATGTTCGTCTTTGCTGAACCCATAACTCATCTCCTTCAAATTCAGGTAGAAAATTCTTGGTTCCAAACTCGAATATGCTCCGAAAACACCTGTTAGTAGAGTTTTCGTGGTGTTGAAATGAATCAACGGGTTCATGGCTTGGTATTATCGGAATTCGATTCGATTGAAGGTTTCAATGTGTTTCAAYCTTGAAAAATAAAAGAAAAAGGAAAATAAAGCAAATAAAATAGCTAAACTACACTAGAAAARYAAATGCAAATGAGTAGGATGCCTCGTCGTATACCTCAATAAGTAAATGCAAGCAAGTAATAAAAATAAGCAAGAAAATGCAAAGTTTCACCAAGTACAAGCATGCATGCACAAGGTACAACTATGCATAAAAACTCAAATAAAGCAAATTAGCAAAAATRGAAAGRATGAATGGAAAGAGCAATGGAAATTAASWAGAAAGTTTYAAACTTTAAGAAAAATAACAAGAAGCAAAGCCTAGATCTAGGATTAAGCATGAAACAAAGCATAAAAATAAACTTGCAAATAAAGCATGTGAAAAACTCAAAATCAAGACGATCCAAGAGCCGATCTATGACCTAGATGTGTCACTCATCTAGATTCCATAGCCAATTCATATGTTTCATCATGAATTCAAGGTACTAAGGCTAAAAGCATGAAATGAAGAAAAATGCATGAAACATATGAAATTACTTGAAATTAAACAAATCAAGGACTTGATCTATGATCTAGATGTCTCACTCAACTAGGATTCATAGCCAATTCACAAGATCAAGCACAACTTCTAATACCTAAGGCAAAAAGCATAAAACAAATGAAGAACAAAGCAAGAAATTAAAAGAAAGCTTACTAGAATTAAAGAGAGAATCCAAAAGCTTGATTGAAATTGCAAGAAATTAAAAGATCCAAGGGAGTACTTGAATCCTTCTTGAGCTTACAAACCCAAGGCAAAGCTTGAAAATTAAAATCTAGAGAGAGAAATTAAGTCCCAAACCCAAGCTTGGTTGGGAGGGGGTGTTTTTTTACAAAATGAAAGAGAGGTTCTATCTATACAAGTTAATTAGGGGTAAATGGGTCAATTATGACAGATGAGCTTGGATTTCCATGCATTGACCAAATTTGACCCAAAATGGTCAAAATAGACCATTTGGATCGAGTTGGGCTCGATTGGCTCGGCAAAATTGCAAGGTGGCTCGGAGATGGGCGAGATGGCTCGATCGTGGTCGGCAGCTGTCGACAGGCATGGCGTGCGGGACTCGGCAGCACTCGGCAGGCATGCGCGCAGTCGATCGACTGGCTCGGCAGTCGATCGACTGCTCTCGGCAGGATGGCCACTCACTGGAAAGCAGTCGAGCCAGCCCTCGGCAGTCGATCGACAGCGCTCGGCAGTCATGTGTGGACATGCTCGGCAGCTCTCGGCCAGCGTCGGCAGGCGTGTGCGGACGTGCTCGACAGCTCTCGGCCAGCGTCGGCAGGCGTGTGCGGACGTGCTCGGCAGCTCTCGGCCAGCCTTGGCAGGCGTGGGAGGACGTGCTCGGCAGCTCTCGGCCAGCCTCGGCAGGCGTGTGCGGACGTGCTCGGTAGCTCTCGGCGGCACTCGGCAGGCGTGGGCGGACACTGGGTAACCCAGTGTCATATCACGTACCCAGTGTCAGCCATGTTTCTTCAATTCGAGCCCCGATTCCGCTAAAACTCCAATCGTAAGCCCATGCTCGACCATATACAGACTAGAATACTTCAAAATARCTAATTTAAATATAAAATTAATTAATTAAGATTAAAATAACCATATTAAGTAGAAAATCAATAAGAAACACGAAAAACATCAAAACGACAAAACACACGAAAAAACTAACAAAACTCGACTCAAAAACTAATAAAATTAACATAAAACCCTAATTAAAAATACGAGACAAACACCACAATTACATGCAAAACAACACCTTCACCTCTTCCTTCGATTTGTATCCCATTGCACGAAGAATCATCGATAATTTCAACCGCATTAGTATCCTCTCTGGAATTGTACATATTTATCAACCAAGTGGTGTAAATTTAATTTCTTTATGATATATCTTTAAGGAATAAAAAGGTCCTTAGCATGTATATTCTTATAATGGCAAAAGAAAAGGACACTTGTTACTACATATAGTAACTTAACAACCTTGATGGAATATACTGTGAAGACATCACATTGTAAGGTTTTGAAGGTGACATTTAGCTTTCCATGCATTGGAAGCCTAGAGAGAGAACCTAAAAATTTCCATAAACAAGAGAATATTTGTATCAGATAAATGACTAATTAAAGGGTAATTAAAGAATTACCCTTGAGGTTTCACCAAATTATAAATGGAAAAAAAAACTTGAGGTTACACACGCCTTACACTTTACACCTTAGTGGACATAACGGAAATTGCTGCCTAATCGAGTATTTTTGAAATGACCTCCCTCAACTTATTTAAACATTACAAATTACCCCACCTTTTGTTCTACATTTTACATCAACATTCCTCAACTTTTCTAAATATTACAAATAGCTAGACAAAAATTTGGGGTTATTTGTAATATTTTGAAAAGCCGAGTGAGTGAAATTGTAGAATATTTATAGCAACTTCAATCAGGTCAACAAACGTTGGTTCAAAATGTAAGACGGAACTAAACCTCAAGAGTCTAATTCTCAAAGTTTTATTTTTAAATAATTCAAACTCCAGGGGGTACTTTTTGTAATAATCTCAAAGGTTAATTACAAAAAGTACCCTTTAGGTTCAGTCTTACTACAAAACAACCTAGCTATCTTTAAAAATCACAGATAGTCCTTAATATTTATATCTATTTTTTACAAATTGCTTCCGTGACTTTGAGGTGTTTGTAATTCTGAAAGATAACTGAATTTTCTCGCATCCAGGTAATCTCGTGCAGTTTTTGTAATTAAAAAAATATCCTCAAACCTAAAAGACTGCAAAGCCACCAGCCGACGGCTCATGTGAGATTTCATAAAGAAGCTCAATATCTAGTGGAGATGTATCTCTGGACAACTTAATGCAATTCTCTAGGGCCAAATTATCCAAACGGGGCCAGGCTCTGGCTCCTTGGCAATTAAACACGACAAGCACTCTAGAAAGTTTGTTCATGTTCCATATCTTCATAAGGATTTTGAAAAACTGACTATAAATAATACTATTATTTGACTGAAAATAAAGTTCTGTTGGCAGAATGTTTGGGGATTTTCTCTCTCTTCATGATTTGCAACTAGATAGAGAGGGGATTGTTCGTCGAGGCCTAAAGGGAAGTGTGAAGGGAAGGAATTGAGATATGTGGTTGATATGGTGGTAGTAAGAGTTGTGAAACGAACATGGTGATTAAAATAAAAGGAGAAGACTACAAAAGTCGGTGATAATTTAGGTTATCCACCTTTTTGGCGAATGGTGAGTATTGGTAGTGTGCACCGAGTGCATATTGTTCAAATTATGTGTCAACATAATATTGGTTCAAAAAGTGAGGGTATAATACACCATAAATCCACCATATATTACCAATTAAGCGTACAAACGTGATTTCTTGTGTTTTCTTCATTTTCGTGTTTGTTGTTTTTCTTTTATTTATTTATTTTTGCTTGCGTGATTTTCTTTCCTCTCTCTCATATTCCCCAGTTTCTTTCTCTCTCTTATTCCCACGTAAAACAAAAGTATTAAAGATTATATATTTATTTGAAAAAAACCCTTCCCACCCTAATTAAATAACCAAATAAATAATAAATAAATCTATTCAAAAAAAAAACACTCCCAATATCCTGATCTTATTTTTCTTAAAAAAATTGAATCATTGTACGTCTAGTAGGATAGGAGATTTTCAATTCATCTTGATCTTATTACCTGATCATAAGTTCTTATGAGTCTCATAGGAGAGATTAGAGAAAAAATAGTTGCAAGGTATATCATAAAAGGGCAACACTCTGGTTAGGCCGGACTAACAGATCATCCGTTAGACCAAAATCTCATATCAATACATTATAGTGCAAAAACCAATACATTATAATAAAAAACCAATACATCACAGTACAAAAAATCAATACATCATAGCACGAGTCAGAGATTTATGAAAAACTAATACTTTACGGTACAAAAACCAATACATCACAGTACAAAACCAATACATTATAGTATCAGGTCAGATTACCTAACGTGTCATGACCCATTAATCTGGCCTAACACAAGTGTTTGCCATCATAAAATCAATAATTTAAATTCAGGTGAAGAAATATTAATGAGCAGATAATATTAATAAGCAGATCACTCACTAAAGTAGGAAATTTTGATTAGAAATTGAAAATCTTATAAAATATTGATTATGAATTTCTACAAGTTTTTTCCAAAGATTTTATGGACATTACTGAAGATTCTATAAAAAGATTATTTAATGTATATATTTCAACCGTACGACGATCAAAGTTATTTTTAACCTTCTATTAGGAGTTATAATAGAATAAAGATGTTTATTCTAAACAAATACATCCCACCACCCTCATTGAAAATGAATAATAAATAAACCTATAATTTTCCTTCCTATCTCTTATTCCCAAAATAAAAGTAAAATAAATAGATCTAAAAGATTTATTTGATTAAAACACTCCCCTCCATCTCATCTATTCCAACAAAAAAAACAAAATTATCACATATGTAAAAGATTTACTTCCCTTTCTCTCTCCTATTTCCAACATAAAACAAAATTAACACAGACCAAAAAGATTTATTTGAATAAAACACCCGACCTAATTGAACAGCCAAATAAATAATTCTTTTCCCGACAACTCTCAGTTCATCCATATTCCAATATAAAAATAAGACTACAATCTATTTGAATAAAACATTCCCAATGAACTGGTAAATAATTGATAAAAAAAAGTATCTTCCACGAGGAGGTTTAATAAAATATTCATCCTCACAAATAATAAATTCTCCATACAGATTTTAACTTGATATTCAGTCAATTCTGGACCAATAATAAATTCTACATACTGACGGATATTCAATTAATTCTGGACACGCATAACACAACTAAATAAATTCCTATTGAAGCTTCGGACGACAACAATTTATATATTGGATGAACATTAGTTTATTTGGAACTCTGAACTCAAAATATGATTAATCCGTCTCTTGATATACTTTTTTATTGATGCATTTTTATATTGAGAATGTCTGGTGATAAATATTCTTATTTCTCACGACGACTGTATTTGACTATTGTTATTTTCTCGAAGTAATTTATTTTGTCCCGTCTATGTAGTGAAGCTTAATGGTACAAATTTTGATTTTGCTAAAAAACTTATTGAAATCGACGATTGGAAGTTAATGGTAGTGAAAGGGTTGAGATCATATTGTAATTTATACTTGAAAAATCAAAATCGTACACCATATAATTACAGTATTTGAAAATCTACATATATATATATAATTTTTGGGGGTGGAATTTATGGCGTCAACTTTCGTGATTCATTGGTAAATCTACTTTGATTCTCTAGCAACCAATAATGAGGGGCTGTTAAGATGGTTAAGCAAACCTTTTGAAGTCTAGGCTCTCCGTTCTAGAAGATGTATCACTGGGCGGCGCCATGAGAAGGTTTAATATATCCACGTAGGTTCCCAAACAATCCCCACATGAAGAGGACTGCTAGAAATATAAGGAACATAACGTCGAAGAAGTTCCGGAAATGTGACCCCAAGAGAGTCTAGTCATTAATAACTTGATTATTTTTAGATAATAGTCCCTCCTGTAATACTCCAGCCTCCCCATGTTTGGTAGAATTATTGCACGGAAGTGCTAGTGTGGGGCTTGAAACCTTGGAACAAATCGAAATCGGCCTTTGGGAATTCTGCAAGCTCTGGCAGATGGTACAAAACATCGGGCGATCCTGATCTATTTGAAACTAGTTATTTCTGCCACCGAATCCCATACGACAAAGGTCAACTACACACAAACATATATTTATATATTAAATATTGTAATATTAAATACCCGTGTGTTACACATGGGTATTTTGCTAGTGTCTAAATGTACTGTAGACATTTATGTTTAGCCTGTAAATTATAAATTAAGACAAGAAAACTTCCAACAAAATGTCATTGGAGGCCACAAATATATTATCCAGAACACTAACAATCTCCTCATCTTTCCATGTTTCTGGATGAGCACAAAAGTTCAAGAACTCTGTAGCAGTAAAAGACTACTCCTTAACAACAAATTAATAAAATCATGTAAATCGAACTTAGTAAACTAAGCAACCAAAGAACAACTACAATAATAAAAAAAAAGAATAAATAAATAAATCTATGACACATTTGATTCCCTTGCACCTGTGTTGCAATGGCATCATTGTTCGTAACATCAATGTTCAGAACTTTTTGGGTACTACTCTCTTCTTTTTGTTGTTGTAAATTAACCTCTTCATTTCAACCTATGCTTTACCCAATACTATATTTTGCTTAGTTGCAACGTTTTTCTTTTTTCTACAAACATGTTAAGGAACAAAACTAAGACTTTGCAAATTCTTCACTAAATGTATTTGATCATTCATGATATGATAATATCTCCATAATCCAAAGTCTCAAAAAGTTATAGTTAAACTTTTAAAAACAAACTCACAAAATGCAACTACATGCCAAACATATCAACTGTAAATGATTCAATTTGAATCGTTAAGAATTTAAGTTAACAGACCACAATTTCCACTAATAAATTGGATTTGCAGAGATTTTCTTTATATACATATAAACATACACACACACACACACATATATATATATATATATATATATATATATATATATATATATATGTGTGTGTGTGTGTGTGTGTGTGTGTGTGTGTGTGTGTGTGTGTGTGTGTGTGTGTATGTATGTACACATATATATACATACATACATATATAAATATATAGGCAATACTTTTGTCATGCTGGATTGACGGATTACTCGTCATGCCCAAATCTCAAATCAATACATTATAATACAAAAACTGATATATTATAGTAAAAAACCAATACATCATAGTATTAAAACATCAAATTACAAGAACTACTACATCATAGCACAAGTCAGAGATTTACGAAAAATTAATACTTATGAGTACAAAAACCAATACATCATAATAGCGGGTTAGATAGTCTGACGGGTCATAACTCATCAATATGGTCTGACACAAGTGTTTGTGTGTGTAGATATGAGAAATTAAAGCTTTTCAATAATAATGAACACAAGCATATAAAAATAAGGATTTTTCTTATGCATCCTATACTATACACGTTTTTTTTTTTTGAGTTTGCATCCTAGCGGATTTTGGTAATTGAATGCATCCCGTACCACACGAGATTTTGAAAGCACGTCCTCTGCTCAACCAGCTCGCTGGAACTCACCTGAACTCGTGAGCGGGGTTGTAATATTTTAAACCTGTATACTTCACGATGCATTTTATCAAACTTGTATACTCCGAGATGCATTTTTATCAAAACTTACCAAACTTTTTGATTTTCAAAATTTAACAAGTCTATTTTTTAATCTATATTATATCAAATTAATAATTTTTTGACAAGAAGCACATTTGGCAAGTACAAGACAAATACACATGATTAAAAATTTTATTTTTAATATACAAAAATCTAACACAAGATGATTTAATAATGTTAGAGGTAAAGAAAGTTGAACTAATCCATGGTTGGTTATGCATGTAATATTGTAAGTAACCTTATACTTATGTTTATAAATATAAATTGTAATTCACTAATTAATTTATGATAATTATTTGAAAGCTATTTAATTAATTGAGTACTTTCTAAGGAAACGGGTAGAGAACCCACTACGTATGTGACTTTTGTTGCTATGCACCAGAACTGGAGGTTGACGAGAACAAAATCTATCTAGACGTCATCGGTGTGAGTAAGGGTCGACGTTATGACACCGGCTACTGGAGGAAGTTTGTGCAATTGAGGAGTTCAGGGTGGTTGCTCTTCCTCTCAACCCAATTGCCGTGTCATGCAATCGAGACATGGCTCCACACCTATCACGAGTAGATTGAGACGTAGTAAGAGTAACCTTGGCATACGAGCGAGTTCGATAAGAGGAGCGTAAGGTGCATGCGCAAGCATCTGGAGCTGCTTGAGGCACGTGCTTGCAAGCAGATGGAGCTCGAGGACCAACTCAAGCAGCACGTGGAGCAGGGGATCGCCACAACAATGGCCAAGTTTCATTCTTACCAGCCCCCCCCACCCTATCCTTAGTAGTGTGTATGATATTTCCTTTATTGTGTTTATGCTCGACTTTAATGTAAATAGTATGTTTCATAAATACTGAATAGTACTTGGATAAATACTTATTAATCAGTATTGTTTACTTTATAAACTTTTATTTTGCGTTTTAATTCTTTGGAAGCTACATATGAACAAGTAAACAAAAGCAAAATATGCCAACGGACAAGACCCGTCTGCAATTTTCATTTAATTTAATCTTCCGACGAAGGACGCCCATTGACAAACCCGTTGGCATATACTGACGGTCACATGCTTGTCGGCAAATTGGTAATGTGATATTTTCCATCGGCAAGCCGTCGCTATATGATGATGGATATAACGTGTGGCGACTGGGGAGAATCCCGAAAGGCCGACATTTGCTAGCCCAATGGAAATAATAGATGTCAGCGATGAGCTACCGACGAGAAAATCTCCGACTACACTAATCTATCAAAAATCTCGATGATATTTGTCTTACCGATGAATTTGTCCGTTGGTGATGGCCATTTTTTTTCCATTGTAACCAAATCCTTAGTAAAATAAAGCTAAAATAACATGCTTGGTTCGAGAATAGCAAAATGAGTTTTTAGAGAAATCAATAACACTTAGGTAATGAATATACATGGTTAAAATTCACTTAAAAACTACTCAACATTTGTTAATTTCAGAACCATCTCGTTCTAATGATATCAAAAAACCCAAGCCTAAGAAATAATCCCAAATGTAATGTCCGAAAACTTGATTTAATACCTTAATTGTTGTAAAAAGAGAGTTAAATTGAAGGAAATCGGGTGAACTTTAGACACTATATTCTTTATATCTCGTTTATCAAATGAAAAGTTTGAATGTGAAATCGTGTTCTATGTGTTGGAATTCGTAAAGACGAACACCATGCTCGTGCAGCGGAAGTTTAAAGTTTTTGTAGATCCAACAGATCCATCCTGTGAACGAATATATTTATACGATAAATAAATGAGATAAAAGCATGAAACCCTTACAGTAAATCCAGGTCCGAGTTCAATACTAAGGTATCCACGATTAGTTCTCCGATTGCAAGATCCAACTTCAGTGTATTGCTATCGTGAAGAATGCTAGGAAATCTCACAAAAGCTCAAGAACTCCCAATCTCAAAATTAAGATTTATGTTTTCTAAAAACTCTCTTGTTTTTCATTGTTTTTTATTACTTATGACTTTATGTTATATTTATACTAGGTACATAAGAGAACCCTAATCCTAAAAAGAGCTGGTGTCACGGGATGCCGGTCAAAAATCTAGGATTACGTGAGATAAGACTGGATACGGCATCCCGGACACGTCGGTGCGGGCCGTCGGCACATGTTGTCGGCTGGTCTCGGAGGACACGGGTAGCGGGCGTGCGGCATGGGCTGCTAGGCACGCCCAAAGGTTGGAACAGCGGGCGACGGGGAGCGTCGGCCCGCCTGTACAGCGTCGTCTACCTGAGAGCAGAGACCCTTGACGAAGTGGGTTTACCGAACTGTTTTATCAGCACGTTCCTTAGGACGTGAGGCAACTCTCCACCAAGTTTGGTGTCATTCCGAGTCCGTTTGGACAGTCGTAAAAATAGGCGACGACGACTGCCTTCCCGCGCGCGAGCAGGGGGACGATCGTGTGAGCAGAGGGCCTTGAACTTTTATATTGGTGAAACTGTTCAGATGGGGACTTCCTGGGAGTGTTAGGTTGGTCTCCACCAAGTTTCACATCTAGAAGGTTCCGGTTGGTTGCTAACACTATGTACGTTTGAGATGTGGCAGTGCAGTGGCATTGTCATTATTTATGTATCTTGCAAGGGCGATTCCCCTCTCACTGTTTATCGGATGGGGATGAAACTTTGTGGAGATCTTAAGGTTGGTGTAAGCTACTCTACGGTTCAAACGGTTATGGATTCCGAGTTTGGATGTGGGAGTTATGCCTTGGCTGCATTCCCACAAGGTGGATGTCTAGTCATGGTACGTTTTTTTTTTTTGTAAGGCCTATTATAGGGGGGATAGGGTCTGGAGAGCGAAACTGCCAGTCCCCCTCGTGCTGCGGGCACTAAGTGAGCACTTCCTTGGGGGCATGTTGGGGCCAAACAAGGGCCGGCTTTAGGCATCTCGAAGGAGTGTCTAGAGTCCTCGTTCGGAATGGGAACCGAGCGAGCGGCGTTGGCGGGAAAGCCAACGTTGGGCGCCCAAAAGGGCTGAGAGGCTGGTGTACGTCCAGATACTATGCCCCGCAGGCTAGTGTATCAATAGGGACACCTCTTGGTCGATTGAGCGATCGAGGCAAGAATACCGAATAGCCTCGTGAGCTGACTCGTAAGCATCGACTATGGGTTCAAGTCATGCTGCGGGGATCCGTTGTCGGTAATGCGGTTGTTGGGCCAACACCGCACAGTGGGAAGCTTTGGCATGATGTCGGTCGGCGACGGAAATGATGTGCCACGCACGTCGTGGGGCAATCAAGGTGGGAAGTCGGCACAGCACTTGACCAAGGACTTAAGGATAGCCCTACTCGGGTGAGACACGAACACGGAAGGGGCGCCAAGCCG